>CM044550.2:4954781-4979781 GCA_024416835.2 Perccottus glenii | reverse complement strand
AATTCAATTATTTTCGACTGACTGAACATTACCTTCAGTGGAAAGAAAAAGTATGTGAAGCTTTGGAATTTCATGGTTTTCTGAATAAATTTGTTTTAAAATGTGATCTGATCTTCATCTAAGTCAAGGGTATTGACAAACATGTGTAATATTTGCACAAAAGAACTCTGATCTTTCATGTCTTTATTGAACCCACTCATTCAACATTCAAAATGGCAGTAGAAAAAGTGAACCCCTAGAAATTATAACTGGTTGATATACTATATAATGATTGAAGCTGGCCAGGCCCTGATGCAGCAAAGCATAATATTTCCTCCACCGTACTTTACAGTCTCGATGTTTTTATGATGATATGCCATGTCCTTTCTAGATGTAGCCTGTGTGTTCTTTCCAAATAGTTCAATCTTAGTTTAAACAGTTCACAAAACCTTTTGCCAATATTGCTGTGGAGTGTCAAAGTGCTCTTTTGCAAACTTCAGGTGTTCAGCAATGTTCTTTTTAGTAAGAAGTGGCTTCCTTCGTGGTTTCCTGCTGTGGATACCCTGCTTGTTCAGTGTTTGATGTATTGTAGACTCATGAACAGAGAGGTTAGCAAGTTCCAATGATGCTTTCAAATCTTTGGCTGTAATCTTGACCTCATTGATGAGTCTTTGTTGTCCTCTTGGTGTCATTTTGACTTCTTGGTTGAGTAGCAACAGTTCCAAAGCATTGCATATCTGTAGACTGGTGAATTTCTAAAGTCTTTAAAATAACTTTGTAACCCTTTTCAGCTTCATATGAAGCGACACGTCTTGATGATATCTCCTCTGAAAGCTCTTTTTGGCGAGGCACAAGTTCTTGTGCAGAGCGAACTCCAAAAGCTTGAGGGGTTTTTATCAGTCAAAGTAGCTGTAGTCCACACCTCCAAACGTCATTAACTCAAGGATTCACATACGTTTTCAACAAGCACGATGAGGTTTTTTGGCTGTTCTCAATGAAGACATAAAAAAATCAGAATTCCTTTGTGTAATTATTTTTAGACACATTATGTTTGTCAATACCTTGACTTAGATGGAGATCAGATTACATTTTAAGACAAATCTATTCAGAAAACGGTTTACATACTTTTTCTTCCTACTGTAAATGCTCTGTAAATCAACAAAAAAGCCTGTTCTCCTTTTTGAGGTGTTGGTGCGATTAGGATTAAAAACACTATTGTAGACATGCCCAAATTCCGTCCCGGGGGCCAATCATGTCACGAAGGTGAAATTTCATGTGGCCCTCAGCTTCAGAGATACAGCAGCAGATACAACAAAACCCATTCAAATCCAATTAAAACCTGCATCAAAGTCGGCCCTTGGAAATTTTTCTTTTCATCAGATGCGGCCCGCTTTTCAAGAAGTTTGGACACCCCTGCACTATGGTCTAAAACCTTCCACAATACTTAATATTTATATAAATAACTGTAAGAAAACTTGCAAAAAGCAGTTATCTAATAAAGACTTACATCCTTCAGAGATTCTGTGTTCATAAACCCTGAGAGCACTTTAACATCGAGGATCACCATGTTTGTACTGTTCTCTTCTCCCAAATATCTGCAAAACAAAGTCAGACAGAGAATAAAAAACAGATCTTATGAGACTGAAGACTTTGATTGTGACTGATGAGAGCTCACTGTGACGTCAGGTTCAGTTTGAGTAAAGGTCTCTGGGATTCACAGTCCATCTCTGCTCTGACGTCCCACTTTGAGAGAGTTCACTGCTGGAGTCGGGACGTTGTAGTGAAGAGAAATCTGGGAAGGACATGAAAAGTGAATTCTTGGTTTTAAAGGAGCATTGTGTAAAATATTGGAGCATGTGTATAATAACCAAAGTATGTTAAAGTGAGCTCTGCCTGAGTAGATTAGCTGCAGCGGTGGTGCGTTCACTGACCTGTACAGAGGCACACATGCTGCCCGTCACCTCCAGGCTGTACTTCCCCGTCACGTCGGGCAGAGCCTTCTCCTGATACAGCAGCTTGTTGCTCTGGTTCAGGTCAAAGGAGAGCGAGCCGCTGGGAGACTGGACGCTGACGGAGCTGGAGCCGTCGGGACTGAAGACCAGAGTGGAGTAGAGCGCCAGGGCCTGCAGAGCCACCACCGTGTCCTACAAATACAAAGACTATTAGATTCTTTTACTTCTGATCAAATCAGGAAACAACCCACTGCTGCAGAGGAGCTGAATGTCGGTGCTCTGCCAATCAATGTTATAAGTCTCTGCTTTAGTAAAAGTGACGTATGTTCAAATAATGAAACATAAAAGTTAAACTGCTTTAAAGAGGTCTGTGCTTGTGACCGACCTGAGTGGAACTGAAGCCTCCGTAGGGGTTCTGCTGTCCCGTCAGCCAGCGGACGATCTTGGAGGCATAGCCCAGGTCTTCAACGCTGGGAGAGGCGCCGAGTTTGGCCAGCAGCACGTAGGAGCTGATCTCCACCGACAGAGAGGCCGAGGAGTCTGAGTCCGTCTGAGACCAGTGCAGAAGTCCTCCTGAGACCACACACAGACATCAGTATCTCATCACAGGCTCCTCTTCAGACCTGGAACTAAACTCAGGAGTTTGTCGGAGGATGTACTTGCCTTCCTCGTGAGCCACTGAGTCGAGGTGTGTGAAGAGTCCAGCGCGTGTTTCCATGTCTCCGGCCAAAGTGAAGACGTAGGCGAGCAGAGCCGTCGTGTAGGTGTTGTTTAAGGTTTTCAGGGACTCTTTCAAACAGGACAGACTCTTTCTCACAACCTGATCCTGTTTGAGAAACAAAAAGGAAAGAAAGCTGTCATTTCATAGCTTTATTTTAGTTTTAAGACTTTTACCCGGTTCAAACCGATTTGTAGTTTCGTGTTTGAATGGTTTAACTTGGACTTTAACTGTTTTTGAAATTATTTAAACTGGTTCTAAGCAGATTTGTTTTTTTGAGCTGTTTAACTCAGTCTCCTAATGGCCTCCTTTTTTCCCACAAACAAAACCACACAAATACTCCGCCCACCAGAGGGCAGGCTCCAAAAGCGGAAATATAAGGAGAAACCCAATGGCGACTTTAGAAGTATAAAACTGTTACAAAGCCTGGTACAAAAGATGGCTCCAGTCTCTAGAGCTAAGTTTTTACTACGTGACAACTCTGTGGGGGTAACCCTGTCTAATGACAATATTGGTGAATAGGGGACCAATGGGCGGATAACAACCATATTTATTTACAATCTATGGTTCTGACCATGAAAACGCCCATAAGAACGTGGTCGCCTGGGCTTTGAAGGGTGGACGAGCATTATATTTCCATTATATTCACAAACAGGGAGTCTTGACTTACTGCTGTGACGCGCTCATCTCCAGGAAGGCAGCAGTGATGTAGGCGCTGAGGGTCACTGTCCGACACTCCTCCCTGAAGAAAACACATCAGACAATCAGGAATGAAGGAACTGTTTTAATTAAGCTTTGCTCACTTTAAAGCGGCACAGCATAACCTTTAGCTGTTGGAGATATTTCGATTTTTTATTTAAATTTTCAATGTCCTCAGTGTCAAATGGGCCTGTCTATTCATTTAGACAGCACCCTATGAGAGATAGAAGCCTTCCTTCAACTCCAAGGCTGTAGCGGTTTAGTCTAGACTCTAAGAAACACCATGACATGGCGTGATCCTTGACGCAGTAAGCTCTATAGTCTTATGTATTCAGGAAGCATGGCAGACTGGTTATTCAATGTTCCACTGTGTTGAGTGTCCTGCTTCGGTCACGTATCGATGGTGAATAAACTTCTTCTGCCTGAGACATCAAAAACTACTCAAGCCTGTCTTTACTCACAACTCTTAAGAAAACCCAAATATTCCCAAGATTAGCCACTAGACTAGCCACACAGGCTGTAGAGACAAAACTATCCAAAACCGGCAAGTTCGGAAGAAAAATAACATCTCTTCTGAAACAATAGAATCATTTTAGTGCAATTTGTCCAAATACAGCTCTGCTACCTTCATAAAAGCCAAGTCAAGTCATTATAGAGGGGATTGCACGCATTACTTATTGGGTTTTAGCCTGTTTCCACCTTTATTAATGGTTTAACTTAAACTTTAACTGGTCTTGTAATAATTGAAACTGGTTATAACTGGTTTTGGATAAGTTTTTAGTGGGAAAAGTCTTTACCTTCATCCTGTTGTTGAAGAGTTTCCCCGACTGTTGAAAACACCCGTCTTCTTTCTGTTTGCTCTGGAGCCAGGCCTTCGAGTGCTCGATATTCTCGGGGTCGATGTAAACAAAGAACTGTGCTTTGGTGAAGGACCGAACCACGAAAGCAGTCAACCTGAGAAAATATACACAATCCTCTGAAAAATGTCTTAGGCACCAACTTTATGGACATTGAAGTGACTAAAGCTACTCTTGCCATTGATGACTGAGCTAACTATACAGTTGGGCTCATAAGTTTAATTTTTAATTTTTTACCGGTCCATTTTTCAGAGAATATATCACTCACACTTAGTGGTTGAGTGAAGCCATTTATTGTGTGTTTCTTCTTTTTAAAACATAATGACAACAGAAACTACCCAAATGACCCTGATCAAATGTTCTTAATACTGTGTAGTGCCACCTTTAACATCAATGACAGCTTGAAGTCTTTTGTGGAGGAGGTTCTTTATTTTCTCAGATTTATTTTCTCATGATTCACAGTAGGAATGATGTACCTTTCATCACCTTGTTGACTCCTCTCCAAATGTAACATTTAGGTCGTGGACAAAAGTTAATTTTGGACTCATCACTTTGTTCCAGAAGTTCTGAGTCTTGTCTTTGAGCTGTTTGGAGTATTGTAAGCAGGATGCTTTGTGGCATTTGTGTAGTACTGGCTTTCTTCTGGCGACTCAACCATGCAGCCCATTTTTCTTCAAATGCCTTTCTTATTGTGCATCTTAAAACAGCCACACCTCTTTTTTTCAGAGAGTCCTGTATTTCAGCTGAAGTTATTTGTCGTTTTTTTTTTCCTGCAGTTGTGGCTAAAATCTTTGTTGGTCTACCTGACCTTGATTTGGTTTCAACAGGATCCCTTTTCCATTTTCCACTTCTTTATTAGAGTTTGAACACTGCTGATTGGCATTCTCATTTCCTTGGATATCTTTTTATATCCCTTTCCTTTTTTTATACAGTTCAATTACCTTTTTCTGCAAATCCTTTGACAATTCTTTTGCTTTCCCCATGACTCAGACAGAACATCAGTGCAGCACTGGATGAAAGATGCAAGGGTCTGTCAGGAGCTCAGAAACTCACTGACCTTTTATCCACACACACTGATTACAAGCAAACAGATCACAGGTGAGGATTGTTACCTTTAGTAGCCATTCACACCTGTTTGTGTCAACTTGTGGATGTTATCAGGCCAGAATCAGGGTCATTTGGGTGGTTTCTGTTGCCATTATGGTTTATAAAGAGTAAACTCAATTGATTTGACAATAAATGGCTTTACCTAACCACAAACTATGAGTAAAAAAAGTGTTTTGTGTTATCATTCATATTCTCTGAAAAATGGCCAAAAATCACATATTCTGCCAGAGTATGTAAACTTATGAACACAACTGTAACTGATGTGCGCACTCATACAGTTTAATTTATAAATGTTATTTCTAAAACTAACTAGATCAAAGAACAAAGCATGGTCAGAGACTGTGTGCTCACCCAGTCCCAATCACTGCATCTGTACTAGTGAGCTCGCCTTATACCCACCCAATACGCCACCTAGTGTTTACGTAAGCAACTCACACCACTCATAAACCCAAACCAAATACCATACATACATAACGGCTGGAACACATATTATGAAATAAGATAGATAATAAATATACTGTCAGCTTGTTCTCACCATGTGTTCCCTGCCTCCAGTCCCAAACGTGCTGTAGGCTCCATCGTGTTTGTAGTTCAGCTGCCTCTGGTATCCTGCAATAACAGATCTATTTCTCAATCAATGAGTCTCTCAGAACAAGAACTGTACTGAGGATAGAGCCTCACCGCTGCTCAGGAACTTGGAAGCCTTCTCGCTGATGGCGGGGTCAGCTGCTGTGTGTTCTTCAGATACTGCAGGATGTAGATGTTGGGAGCCAGCAGAGCCATGTTCTGTTCCCCACAGCCGTAAGGCATCTTCAGGAGCCCGTCCAGGTTCTTCATGGCCCGGCCCAAGATGTCCCCTAAACAGACAGACAGCTAATCTTTCCTGCAAGCACCGATGAGCAAAAGAAGAAGGGTCTTGTTTTAATAAACCAGTGCATTTACCGAGTACTGAGAGAGAAGCACGAGCTGATCCTGGGATCACATTGTCAGGCAGCTGCAGCTCCACCTCCTCATTCAAAGCCTCTCCTGAACAGAAGAGTAGAAAGTATAAATGCCATAGAAAAATCATTCAGAGTTAACAGAGGCAGGACAGACCTTTAGGACAGAGGAGCCAGTTGTAGGTCTTTGACATTTCTGTTCCTTCAGCCTGAGACCAACACATAAAAGGTAAATGTTTGTAATGATTTATGATTGAGCAGATTAACTTTAGTTTTAGTTTCTGACCTTTACTATGAGGGGTTTAGTGACCACATCGATGCGCCCCCTCGTTGGGACGCTGATGATCTCGTTGTCACATGAGGCGTCAGACGTTATGGCCTCAGCGCTCACAGACACGTTCACAACACCTGACAGAGGGTAAAGAAAAACAGACATCAGCCTGGAGAGTGAGTGAGGTGATAGAGATAAAAGGAAAGGGGTCAAACCTAAGCCCGATGGGACCATGGTCCAGCTGACGGTTCTACGTTCATTTCCACACAAACAGGACGTGTACTGGTCTCCGGAGAGAGGCGTCAGAGTGTAGTCCAGGGACGGAGCGGCTGTCACTGCCACCTGTTACAGACAAACAACTTAAAACCACTGTTTAGAATGCTTTTACCCCACCTACATGTGTTCCAACCACAATGTAGTCAAGTTCTTTACTTTATTAGTTTTGGGGAGTTTTAGATGTACTTAAGATTCTTGTAACTCTATAATGTCCTTTATTGGACCTGTCTATTGATTTATGTCAGCACACCCTGTGAGAAACACCAAGGCTGTAGCTGTAGTGCTTTCGCTTGTGTCTGACTGAGTAGAGCTGAAGTGTTTACACAACAGACAATATCTACCTATTTACTGCAGAAACAAGGTAGAAAGATGTTTTTTTTTCAGTTTATTCAATATTAAGGACTTTGCATTTGCTGAAAAAGCCATTGTGTGTGTAAGTTGAAGGAAATTTAAAGCAGCTAAGTCAAAACATGTTGAATTACATTTAAAGAAACTTTGTTGAGGGACTATTAAGTTAAAAAGTTAAAATATGTTAAGTAAAATAAGCTGAAATAAGTCTTGACTTTTCAATCAATGTAAGCTTTGTTTGAATGAAAATATTATGTGTTTATGTGGAAGGTTTTTTAAATTTAGCTTGTTCTTCCAAAAGTTTAGAGACCATTATTGGTCTGTGTGGCGTAAGCACCACCTGCTGAAAATCAAAACTGCCCATGTAATCATTAATTTTTGGTTGATGGTCTTATCGTTTTCTTCTTTTGTGTAATTGTATTCATGCACATTGTTGTTTAATATGTGCACTACTGTACAACCCTTAAGTCAAGTGTAGGGTAGACACAAGGTCAAAATGTAGGGGTCATACATTACTGTTTGTGTACACTATGAAAAAATCTGTGGGTTTGCTGGTAACCCCTAACCCTGTCAGGTGTGTCTCCAACCTGGGCCCAGTAAAGAACTTGGTTGAACACATCTCACTGTGGCCTCTTCTTTGATTCCATAATTTAAACAATATGATCCAGCTCTGACAATACATCCATGTGTGGTACCATGATGCAGCTGCTGAGGTAGTTGAAGACCGTGGCCTTGAGTTGGAAGTGCTCTCCTCTGACGATGGAGTAGGGCAGGGTCAGCTCCAGGAAGAACGGCTGAAACACGGTGAGCGTTTTCCGAGGAGCCAGACCAAAGCCCTGAGGAGACAGACAGAAGGCCTCGGTCTCCCAGGTCGTGATGGTGTCGGGGACCGTCAGCGACACGTCTGTGCTCCCAGAGTCTCTGAAGAGAAAAATATGTTGAATATGGGTTTTATTTATGTTTTAGAGCACTTTGTCTAGCTCTCCGCTGTGTCTTTAAAGTGTACAGTTTAATGTAATTTAATGCAAAAAAACCAAAAGGAACTCACCCAACCTCCACGAGGTCCCAGATCCAGGTCTCGGGGAAAAATGTGCGTACGGTCTGAACAGGAGGAGGACCGGATGAGACCTCACTGGGCATTAAGGCCATTGGGCCTTCCAGTCCATCAAGGGAATCTAGAATAAAAATAAATAGTGTCTAATATTCACCAAATATTTGTCCTTAAAATTATCCAATTATTTGCTACACTTATGTGCTACAGTAGAAAGTTGTCAGTGGATTGTAAGAATCTCATTGAAACACTTTAGACAAAATTGTGTTTAAAGCAGCTCACAGAAAATCTCAAAATGATGGAAGTGTCGGTGATATTGCGTTCCCCTGAAGTTAACACACGTCAGGGTTCGGATGAATAGGTTAGTGGCCATCTTTAGTCCTTGTCCCTGAGCAAAAACACACATCCAATGAACATAGTATTGCAATAGAACATATTTACAATTTTGTGATCGAAGTTCTACCTTGAAAACTGCGTACACATCGTCTTTCTGGTCCTGAATGTTGGGCGGATACATGTCTGGCAAAAAGATGGATCTTTTGTGCCTCACTTTTAGACACTCGAGTCCATCCTCCACTTGGTCTGGAAATGATGAAGCTTTTTGAACAGGCAGCAGAGAGAAGATCTGCAAAGACAAAGATTGTATGTAGTTTAGACAATGTTTAAAAAATTGGTTTAACACAAATATAATTTAAATGAGCAGAACAAGTCTTTGTGTGGTGTTAATTACTCTCGGTCCCACATGCAGCACTTATTTTTAATGACTCTGTGTCCAGAGTCTTTCCTGGTTCTTTGATGAGGACGCTCTGGTCCACGGCGCTGATCCCACACAGAGAGTTGGGCAGCGCCGTCACCTGCAGAGTGCTGTCCTCACCTGGGACGGCGGAGGACGGGGAAAACTCCAACAACACCTGAAGTACACACATCAGTCTGACCACTTCTGCTTCTCACAGACCGTTCACTGTTGAGTCTTAATACGGACCTTGTTGCTGAAGCATTTCGATGTTGAAGTCAGAGGCCTTTGCGATGACGTTATCACAGAACGGCGAGGCCACCACCTGCAGCGCTGGGGACATCTCTGGGGTCACCTCCATCTTAAAGGTCACCTCCCCCTCCGTCACTGAAACAAACAATGATCAAAATACACATATCTTGGTGAGATTTGTTAATTTAAAAACTCAAAATTCATCTTGAACTGCTCCAAGTATTCATGTCCAAACCCTGGCCTCACCAGCGTCAGCTCTGACAGGTCTGGGTCTGTTTCAGGTTTGGAAGATGTAGAGATTGTTTTAATTTTCTAAACCTGGAGCTGCTCTGATTGTATAAAACTGTAGTTGATAAATTCAAACATCTTCAGGTTTTTATTTAAAGAACCCACCCTTTTGCAAAAGCTTTCAAGAGGAGCCTCCAGATGGTTAATTTATTTATTTATTTGATTGGGACAGTGCATGTTAATGAACATATATGAGACACAACCACATGAATGTAAACATGCCAGATTGTAGCCATAGGAGGATTAAGTGGCCCACACAATGACAGTATGAACTGTGGGGAGAGCGGGAATCGAACCGTCTACCTTCTGGTTGAAGGACGACCGCTCTACCACTGAGCCACTGCCGCCCCTGTTCTGTGCAGCAGTTCTATCAGAGTCAGGTTAATTGCTGCAGATACAAACGTAATGTTTCTTTGACTTGAGAAAAACTGCTGATTTATATTATGAATCTGTGAAAAGATAAGGCTAGCACTAAACTTCAGTTGTACTAGTATTTTGTGTTGGGATGGGGTTTGGTTTTGTGTAATGCCTGAAGTGTGTGATCAGTAAAACTGTCTGAATCTTACCTGAATTACTTTGGATTTCAACTGTTTCATGGCCGTGTTTAACAATGGCTCCTCTCGACAAAACCTGAAAAGACAATATGATAAATCATTAATGACCCCTACTGTTCATTACAGAGTCAATCATAAACAACATGGAAATGAACTCGTACAAAACCCACCACTCACCAGCCACATGATGTGAACAGAGCCCTGTTTCTCTCCCACCACCGTGTACTGGACCGAGAAGTCCTCCTCGGAGCCACAGACCAGAGCTTTGTAGACATACTAACCTGGTTTAGAGAAAAGAGACAAAAGACTCTTTATTAAGACTTTTGATGTGTTTGTTTCCACTGAGCTGTGCAGAAAGAGTTTTTTCTCCTTAATTCCCATCTTTCTAAACTTTAAATTCAGAGGCTGCAGCAGTTTCCTGCATTTGAGGGCTTCACTCTTTAATGACACAAGTTCTGTTCCGGTTTCATGCTGTGGAGACAGAGAATGGAGTGGGTTTCATTCACAAAGTAAGAGCTGACAGTTTAAATAGCTAATGCACCATTGTGTCAACTTGTGTAAGCTTGAGGTATTACCAGTGAATGTGTTTGAGCAAGGAACGATTATTTATCCAGATAACTCACAATCAGTGTTAAAGGTCATTTTCAGGTTCAAACATTTGGGTTTTTAAATTTTTTTTTTATACATTGAAAATGCATCTTAAATGGTTTGTTATGATGTAATGTACTTTTCATTTGAGTTTGATAATGTCTGGATTTGTTGGTTTGGTCTAGCACAGTGGTGGAAAAAATAAGGCCCAGGGGCCACATGCGGCCCGTTGGGCTGTTTAATCTGGCCCGCCAAGAATTTACTATTTTATTTATAATTAAACACTGCATTTTTTTTCCTCTTCCTTCAATATTCTGCATTGATCAGTTGATTACACTATGACATGTTCCAAACAGGAACAACCTTTTTTCACTGGTTTTAAAACAAACTGTAACAAGTGGATCTAAAACTGAGAAGGTGCAACTGTGACTGTGGTGTTGAAAATACAGTGTTTATTGCACATATTTCTTTGCTATAGTTCAAACTTTAAACTATAGTTCCCCGTTTTGGCCCAGCCCTCCACCAGAGTCCCATGTTTTAATTTGGCCCTTGAGGGAAAATATTGCCCATCGTTGTTTAATAATAATAATAATAATAATAATAATAATAATAACAACAACAACAATAATAATAATAATAATAATAATAATAATAAAATAAATAAATATTTGTATTGCACTTTACATTTGGAACAAATCTCAAAGTGCTACAGATTAAGATAATTAAAAAATTTAAAAATCGTGAAACAATAATAAATCCAATTGTTTAAAGTCATATGTTCTCCCAAAAAGAACTGTTTTAAGTCCTTTTTTAAAAGTCTCAAGAGCTTAAAGTGTTCTCAGATGTTTGGGTAGGGCATTCCAAATCCAGAACAGAAAGCCCGATCACCCATAGTGCTGAGCTTAGTCTTGGGAGGATAGAGGCGGTTTGAGTTTTTTGAACTCAGTGATAGAGTTGTAGTTGAAGGTGTAAGTAGTTCTTTCAGATAAGGGGGAGCATTTCCATAAATGCACTGGTGGGTTAGGAGGAAAACCTTTATTCAATCCTGGCGGAAACAGGAAGCCAGTGAAGTGAATGGAGAATGGGTGTGATGTGATCGTATTTACAAACTCTCAACAGGATCCTTGCTGCACTATTCTGAACACACTGCAGTCTCTGCAAGCTTTCGTTAGGGATTATGATGAGAAGTGCATTACAGTAATCCAGTCTGGAGGAGACAAAGGCATGGACCAGCTTTTCAGCATCTGCTAAGGTTAGTGTTAGACGGAGTTTTGCAATATTTCTGAGATGGTAGAAAGATGTCTTGCATAGGTTTTTGATATGGGCTTCAAAGCTGAGTTGTGGGTCAAATGTTACACCATGATTGGTGACAGTTGTGGAGAGGGCAATGTCCTGACCAGTTATACCAGTTATGGAGGAAGACTGTGTTTGATGTGGTGTGCCAACAAGAATTGCCTCAGTTTTAGAGCTGTTTCCACACCCTTGTCTCCTCCAGACAGGCAGTGAGTGTTGAAGACGGAGAGGATGTTGGTGAAATTGCAGATGTGTGTGTTTCTGATTTCATGTACAGTTGTGTGTCATCGGCAAAGCAGTGAAATGAGACTCCATAGCGGCTAATGACATGACCGAGGGGAATGATGTAAATGATGAAGAGAATGGGGCCAAGGACTGAACCCTGAGGGGCCCCGCAGGTAACTGTGTTGCCGGGACCTTGCACTTCCAAGTGAAATGTACTCTGTTCTGTTAGTGAGGTACGATTTAAACCAGTGTAGCGCAGTGTCAGTGAGTCCAGTGGTTTGTTGCAGCCGGTTAAGGAGTATGTCATGATCCACTGTATCGAAAGCAGCTGACGGATCAAGGAGTATGAGGAGGGATGGTGAGCCTGCATCAGTGGTCATCCGTAGGTCGTTTGTGACTCTGACAAGGGCTGTTTCTGTACTGTGTGCAGAACGGAAAGCAGACTGAAATTTTTTAAAAAGATTGTTGTATTTGAGATAATCCTGGAAGTGGGAAGCTACAACTTTTTCCAGTACTTTGGAGATGAATGGGAGATTGGAAATGGGCCTGTAATTTGCAAGCACATCTGGGTCAAGGGTGGTTTTTTTGAGAAGTGGTCTGATTATGGCAGTTTTTAGGACAGATGGAACATTGTCAGAGTGGAGGGAGTGGTTTATTATAGAAGTAATCAAAGGACTTAGGACAGAGGTAATTACTTTCACTAGAGCTGTAGGAACAGGGTCAAGCGCACAGGTGGTGGGTTTCATCCTTTTAATTATATTCCCATTGTTGTTTCCACTCAGTTTGCTTTTGCAATAAAGTTGTGGAAGAGTGAAGCATGTTTGTTGTTTCTTTTCACACTTCCAAACAATAAGGCGGAGGGCGCAACATTGTCAGATCACACTCCTCTGTTTTAAACCAGAAACAGAGACCAGAAAAGTGGAGCTTGTTCTGGGAGTGATCCCTGCATCACTTTTAACCCAAAAATATATATTCTCCAAATTATTTTAATGGTTCCTAGACATGAGGTCAGTAGAATCATGCCTATCTAACAGCGCCCTCTGCTGGACAGAAACCTCCTGTAACTTTCCTGTCCTTGGACAAGGACTCATCTCCAGAGATTATTGAGGCTCTACCTCACAGGTTATATAATAAAGAAAACATGCCGATACACTGGACCCTACAGAGTCCTGCTTGAACTAAATACACTAAAATTATGTTGTTTTAGAATACATGTTTTTTTTTTTTTTTCTAACCTTGGATAGTCTCTACTTATAACAAAGATTGCACTGCTGACAGTCCAGTTCCCTAGAAAGAGATCAGCGCCCTCTACTGGATAAAAGTTACATAGAACTGCTTTAAATATATTGATGACTTACTTTCAGATTAATGCGTTCTGAAAACCTGCTGGTGTTTAATGAAAAGGTGGTGAATCCATCGCTGTCTGTTTTGAGAGACTGCAGTAGTTCGTCTGAGTCTGTCAGCAGATGCACAGGTGTGTCAGTGACAGGTGTGTCATTGTAATGCACCGCTTTAACCTGAAAGAAATATACAATAGAATAAAAATACTAAGAAAACATCTATGAAACAAAGATTATGGTGTGGAGCTGGAGAGAAGTAACGCAGCATGGTTACATCAGGTAATTGTACTCATCACAAAGAGGGACGAAAGTAAACAGGAATGAGACAAATGTCAAGACCAACTGTCTGAACCTCTCTCTGAGTGTCTGTACCTTTATAGAGACCACAGCTCCTGGTATGAACAGCTCTGGAGGGTCCACAAATGTCACTTTTCCCATCTGGAAGGAAATTCTGATCCTGTGCTGCACTGGGTAACTGAGTCCTGAAGAGAAAGGACTTGTTAATGAAGCAGTCTTTTACACAAACAGAGAGTCAGTGTGAAACAAAAGCCTGACCTGTTCCTTCTTCCTCCATCTTTGCTGAGAGAAGAAGCTCATCCTGGAAACCTTTTGTTTCGTTTGTGAAGTCAGTTAGTTTAAAGGTAAAAGAAGCACAGCCATCTTTCCCAGCCTGAATAAAACAACATATCCTAGAATCAGTTTAATCTGCATGACCCCACAGAAAGACACAGAGATTTGTGCCACTGTTAGAAAACAGTTACACTAAAACACATTTTCAGACATGCTGTTGACTGGTCATTGTTTTAGGTCATAAAGGTGGATATAACACAATGGACATCTTAACTCCTCATGTGCAGCTGTAGAAGTTGGAGACAGAAGTAATGTCAAAGTAAGCTGTAGCAAGGGCTTACTTTGAGCTGGGAACTCTTTCATTTTGACATGTTCCAGTAACCTTTTAATTTATTTTATTTCATTTAAACCTTAACATTGCATTTTTCTACATTTTAAAAATGGACCCAGTGAAAATAGCCTGTTTCTAAAACTGCACATTTAAGAAAAACTAAGTCCTTAGTGGTTCAAACAAGCAGCCTATGTCAGGACAATGTTGGCAGGACATCCATGAAATATCCATGTTGTAACATGTACCCTTTTCCACATACATGTCACATGACATCCCTTGGCTCTGTCATTCAGAAGCATGGATTTTCCTATCACTGCTGCAGATGACACTCAACTCCACCTGTCATTTCAACCTGACGATCCGACGGTCTCTGCTCGCGTCTCGGCATGTCTGAGTGACATCTCACTTTGGATGAAGGACCATCCCTGCCTGCACAACCAAACCTCTGCAGCTGATCCAAAATGCAGCGGCAAGAGTGGTCTTTAAAGAACTTGTAACTCCTCTCTTCATTAGGTTACACTGGCTCCCTGTTAACAGCATCAAGTTCAAAGCTCTTGGCCTACAAGACCACCACTGGCTCCACACGCTCCTATCTTCACTAATACAGACCTATGTTCCTACCAGATCCTTGCGCTCTACAAATGAACGTCTGGTGGTACCGGTATACTGTGCTGGGCTTTAACAGACTAGTTTTTGGTGCACCTATGTATTGCTTCCATTGTTTTCCTCATTTGTTCGTCTGCTAAATAACTAAATGTAAATGTATCGTCAGCCTTTACAGAATTAATTGTAAATTATATCAAAATGACCAATAACCCCCAATTAGATGTTTCATATATTATAGTTATGTCACTTACAGAAACTTTATTTGCAGATGTGAGAACAGTCTTGAATATACAATGTAACGTTAGCATAAATAAATAAACTACTCTTGTTACCGGTTTGGTCTCCATGCGACACGGAGAAGTGAATAAATCTTGGTAGGTGTAGCTGTAGCTGTAGCTGTAAACCTCGGAGTATAGACAGAGCTCCGCCTCCACAGTCCCAGGCACAGACTGTCCAAATGTATATCTGAGGGAGTTTAACAAGGTTTTTATATTTTATAAGGCAACAAACATTATCAACTGTGCAAGTTTTTAAATGGGCTACTCACTTCCCACAGACATCAACGCTGAAATCCTGAGCGGAAACGCTTACTTCATCAGGAGACTTGATTTTTACAGAGAACTTTGGGAGAACTACAGAGAAAACAAGAGCAACAGGATAGGTTTCAACAAGTGACTTAAAAGAGAAATTTTGAAAATATGTCATGGAGATTACTAGAAACTTTGTTGGAATATACAAACTATTGTTTACATTTTTTTTTTAATTTAGTAACATGAAAGAGTCAACTGCCCTGTGACTAACTGGCCACTGTCCAGGGTGTACCCCGTCTAAGGCCCAAAGTTGCTGGGATAGGCTCCAGTCACCCATGACCCCTAACGGGACTTAGAAAGGTAGAAAATTAATGAATGAAAAAAAAAGAGTCAACCGGAAGTACAAGCAGACACTAGAGGGCAGTACAACACAACAGAACATCCATTGTCAAATTATCACTTTACAACACTCCCACTTAATTTTACAATGACATTAAGGCACTTTATTTATGGGAGCTTACAGTGGCATGAAAAAGTATCTGAAGCCTTCGGAATTTCTTACATTTTTGCATTAAATCACCATCAAATGTGATCTGATCTTTGTCAATATGACACAAATGAAAAAACAGTGTCTGCTTTAACTAAAACCACCCAAACATATTTTTAATGAGGATAACATGCAAAAAATGACAGATGGGGGAGGAATAAGTAACTGAACCATCACATTTAATATCTTCAACTAGACGTTTCCTGTAGTTGCAGATCAGCCTGGCACATCGATCAGGATCAGTCTTGGACCATTCCTCTTTACAAAACTGTTGCAGTTCAGTCAGATTCAGGAATCAGAAAGGTTTTATTGCCTTTGTCAGTGAACCAACCACTGTTGCCGTTACAACATACGTGACATAGAAAAACGTCAGACAGCAATAAGGATAACAGCACATGCGGTCAGACTTCTAATCGAGAGAAGGGACTGGGCATAGGTAAAGGAGACAGAAATTGTAATTTAGCTGGGTAGCTTTTAAGGCAGCTGTCTTACAAGTTTTGCGATAGTTTAAGGCAGCCCCTACACCAATGAGCAGGAACCCCACTATTACGTCTTCAATATCCTCCAGGGACAGAACTTCTAAACACAGAACCTGCCAATTCTTCCAGGCGTCCCGTGTGTAGCCTGCCGCTGAGGTACCGCCAGGGCAAATGGGTTCTCCCGGTGCACCCTTCTTTGGTGAGAAAATTGCATCAAATGCGCTCAGAGACCAGGTAATCAGATCCATTTCCAGTTTCTTGGTAGTCCAGCAAGTAGTTGAGTCAAAAAGGAAAGTTTATGACAAGACGACACTGTACAGAAGCTCATTTAAGCAAATAACAGGAGGAGCAGTATGAAACGTCCGCTTTGTCCGAGAGCAGGAAGAAGATTCTTGGGATGTCTGGCCATCTCAATGGGGTTCAAGTCAGGACTTTGACTTGGAACATGTATTTTGTTCCTTGAATTCATTCTGAAGTTGATTTACTTATGTGTTTTGGGTCATTGTCCTGTTGCAGCATCCATCCTCTTTTTAGCTTCAACTGTCTGACAGACGGCCTCAGCTTTTCCTGCAAAACCTCCCGATAAACCTTTGAATTCATTTCTCCATTAATGATTGCAAGTTGTCCAGGCCCTGAGGCAAAACAGCCCCAAACCATGATGCCCCCTCCACCTGCTTCACGGTGGGGATGAGCTGTTGATGTTGGTGAGCTGTTCAATTTTCCCACCACACATGATGTTGTGTGTTCCTCCCAAACAGTTCAACTTTCGTTTCATCAGTCCACAAAATATTTTGTCAGAAGTTCTGTCGACTGTCCAAGTGCCTTTTTGCGAACATTAAATGTGCAGCAATGTTTTTTTTTAGACAGCAGTGGCTTCCTTCGTGGAGTCCTCCCATGAACACCATTCTTGGCCAGTGTTTTACATATAGTCGATGTTTGCACAGAGATATTGGACTGTGCCAGTGATTTCTGTAAGTCTTTAGCAGACACTCTAGGGTTCTTTTTTACCTCTGTGAGTATTCTGCGCTGAACTCTTGTTGTCATGTTTGGTGGACGGCCACTCCTTGGAAGAGAAGCAACAGTGCCAAACTCTCTCCATTTGTAGACAATTTCTCTAACTGTGGATTGATGAACATCCAGATGGTTTTGTAACCTTTCCCGGCTTTATATAAATCAACAATTCTTGATTGCAGGTCTTCAGAGAGCTCTTTTGAGCGAGCTATCAGACAATGCTTCTCGTCAAGACAAGGTCAAGGTGTTTGTTTTAAAGTGATCAGGGCAGCTTTAAGCCACTCCTCAGTGATTGGACACACCCCTGACTTAAATTGTTTGGTAAAAATTGGTATTAATTGCTCTCAAAGTCTCCTTAGGCAGAAGGTTCAGTTACTTATTCCTCCCCCTTCTGTCATTGTTTGCATGTTATCCTCATTAAAAATATGAAAAATTATAAATGTTTGGGTGGTTTTAGCAGACACTGTTTTTTCAATTGTCATTTTGACAAAGATCAGATCACCTTTGATTGATTTTATGCAGAAATGTGAGAAATTCCAAAGGCTTCAGATACTTTTTCATGCCACTGTACATGCTCCTTCACAAATAATGCCAAGATAAAAAATATTTTAACCCAAAAAACTTGCAAAATTCCATTTCCTTACTCATTTTACTTTGCTTTCTTACTATATTAAACAGCTATAAAACTGTAAACATAATTACATAATAAAAAGTCACACACATCACAAATGTAGTGGTAACAAATGTCTATGTGTGTAGTCCCTGAGTGATTCACTGGATCTTGGTTATCCTCAAGGATCACTGTGGGTGTAGCATCCATTCTGGGCTCACTCAGTAATCGTTTAAGCCAGATACTCTCCTGAGCAGCTTGACTGAGTGAAACATACTCTGCCTCTACTGAGCCAGCTCACTGCTCCTCCACTCAGCATGAATATGTTGCCAGTTGTTGAGTGGTGGTCATCCTGATCACCGGCCCAGTCAGCATCTGAGAAGACGACCAAAGTTCCAGACTCTGGCCGCTCATACTTGAGAGCAACGTTCACTGTACTGTTCAAGTATCTAAGTATTGTCTTCACAGCAGTCACATGTGTAGCATCTGGATTTGCATTGAATTTTTACACAGCACTAACAGCTTGAGCTATGTCTGGTCATGTGGCCAACCTTCCTACCATGGACTGGTTCATGCTTAGGACATCCCTCCTTTTTAGTTTGACGTGGGCATCAACAGAAGCTGCAACGGATTTGCATTATCCAGGCCATATTTCTGAAGAATGGCTTCAATGTAATGTTTCTGATATAGTAAGACACAGTTCTTTCGCTTGTCTCAGCATAACAGAGAAGCTCAGAATGTAGGACAGCTCACCCATGTCCTTCATCTTGTAGCGTGTCTTGAGAGACATTTTCAACTCATTCATTCTTTCAAACAACTCTGTCATCAGAATCAGATCATCCACATAAACAGTGAGTATCTCAAGGTCTTGTCCTGATCTAACAAACACACAAGGGTCTGATGTGCTCTGTTTAAATCCAATTTCCATCATAAACTCTGTGAAAGCCTTTCTCCACCAGTTTCAGTCGATAGATTGATTTCTTTAGTTTGCACACCAGATATATCCCTCTGGTTGCTCAATGCAGACTTCTCCTTCCAGGTGTCCATTAAGGAATGCAGGTTCAACATCCATCTGGTCTACATGTAGAGGGTTCTGAACAGCAAAGGATAGTAATGTTCAAATTGAGCTGAAACGTACCCATCATAGTTAGCACCACACAACTGTGATTAGCCTTTGGCGACGAGTCCACAGTCTCTCCACTCGATCACTATGATGCTTGACTTTGAACATCCTTGATCCTACGGCCTTTCTATCATATTATCTACCCCCTTCTCCAGCAGTTTCATCATCTGTGTTCATGGTTACATCGCTCACTTAATAGGTCATTTTTACTTCCTGTTTCCAGTCAATGTCTGTTTCATTGAAGAGGTTATCCCAACGAATTAGAATCCTTCTTTTCTCTTCATCAAACAGGCGATAGCCCTTGGCACGGTTTGAATATCCCACAAAACAAAGCTTGGCAGCCTTCTTGTCCAGTTTTCTTCTCTATGTCTGGGATATGTGTGTAAGCAACACAGCCAAACACTCATATGAATCATTGTGTTCCCATTTTTTTAAGAATTCCATGTTTTCCAGCTATGTAAAAGCGAGACTTCTTAAACTGCCTCGTGTTTTCGTTTCTGACAGCTGCTCCCACAAAGAAAAGATTCCCTGATAGCTTTGAAACATCCAGCATGTCATACATTTTGACATCAGTACAGCACTTCTACCTAACCTGCAGACTAGTGCTTTTCCTTCTGTTTTTGTTTCCTGTCAATCTCTGCTCAGGTGTGCTGGAGAAGAGAGCGTGGCCAGACCCAAGGATTGGTTTGGCCAACAAAGTGTAGGCTACCCAGTCGACTGCAACTAAAGCCTCGATATAAGCCTCACTTGGCCTATTGCTTGGCTTTGCCACAAGGACTCGAGACTTGGTTGCGGCGCCAAACTGTTTTGCACATTTGCTTCCTGCACCTTCATGTGATTCTTAATATTTAAGACCACAGCTAAATGCATATATGCACACTGTACATCCCTGTACATTTTTTAATATTTTAAGTCTACAGTTTACATTCATGTACATTATTTGCGATCTAGATTTATTCCCACATTACACACTTTTTATATTTTTTAGATTTTATTCTTATATTTTTTATTGTTTACTTTTATCTCATTCTTGCATAGCTACATTTATGTATATTTTCATCTGTGTGTTTTCCTAATAATTGCACTGTCCATGGAGCGGACCTGACTCACATTTCACTGCTGGTTATATATGCTGTATATAATTTTGTACGTGACGAATAAAAATCTTGAATCTTGAATCTTGAATCTTGACTAGACTTTTGCTCCAGAGTCTCCTCGGTTACCTTAACCTTTGCACACCTGCACTTTAGAGTACTCACTTTCTTTTATCTTTTAAGCATTGTAATAAAGCCTTTATCTTTATATTTGACACGGTCTCGTCCAAATGGTCTCTTTTAAATCTTAATTTAAACATTTTCCCTTTATTTCACATCAAAAGTGTTTTCTTCAAGAACAGTTCATTTGCCTTTTGGAGTCTGGCAGCTTGTTTTCAGGAACACTAACAGAGAATGCCTTCTCTCTCCGTTTTGTGAATTCTGCTTAAACGTGTGCAATTGGCTAAGATATCCGTCTTCATTAGCATGCCCCATAGTCCTTTGGCTTTCAGTAAGTGTTCCATCTGAAATGTCCACGCTGCCCAGTTCTCCAGTTCGCTCAGCTTGTCTATAAACTGCTTATGTTCCATTGTGAATCGCACAAGAGCGTTTCTCTCACGCAAAGAATTCCCTGTCTTGACTACACAACACTTATATAACTTTCATTTCCTTTGCTTTATGTTATTTCAGGTCAGTGTTTCCATCATCAGACAGATCACTTTCAGTTTAAGTTTAAGTTGCTGTAAAACCATGTAAACCCTGTGAGTTTGAAACTCACCGTATTTCTCCACCTTGAACCTGTGCGTTGTCTTAGACCCTTTGATGGAGACTGAGACGCTGTAGGTTCCTTCCCGAGCCTCAGGGTTCAGGACGTACGACAGCTGCAGGATTTTACCGTCAGAGCTGGTGTTGAGCCACTGACCGACCCGGTTGTTGTTTGCATCCTGGAAATAAAACCTTGTTAATACTGTATGAGTCAGAAAAAGGCACATCACAAATATATATCCAGTCATAAAATGAGTGTAATGAAATATTGTATTGTTGTGCATTTACCTCTATTTTAATGACATCATACTGTAAAAAGAGACAGACATTGGTTAGATCATGTGACTTTACAGGACGTTGGAAGAATGACTGATGCTCTGGACAAAATTCGGGCATAGCTGTCCGAATTTTGTTCATTTATGTTTTTAGAATTTAAGGATGACCTGAAACAGTGGCTCATATAAAAATCTGTTTAATTATGACACTCACCGAACCGACAGCAGGCCTCAGCCTCGAGTCCAGTGTTATCACTCGGAAATGAACTGGAACAAAGCACAAAGAAGAACAGATCAGAGTCGAGAGACATGGGACAAATCCAGGTGTTTGCAGTAATTCATCCAGTCTCTGAAATATGTTCATATGTTGGCCTCTGTAACTGACGATAAAAAGGAAAAATCTATAGAATGTAGGTTAGGTTTGGGTTTAGTCCTGGTTTAGCCTTAGTTTAACTGTGGTTTAATCTTTATTTAACTCAGATGTACTGTCTTGTATAAGAGTTAAAACATTATTGACACTGTGCTAACATAAAACATATTTATAAAAAAAATAATAAATAAATCTTATTATTATTTTTATCCTTAGATATGATTATTATTATTTACTTGTGTGGCCTTTCTTTAAATTGACCACAAACTTACACTATATCCTCAAATATCCTATGATTCTTCCAAATGAGATCAGTGTTATTTCCTCAAACGGCCTGTGTCCCAGTTCGTCAGAGTGTTACCTGTTTGTCCCGGGAGGTAGAGGGGTTTGTCAGTCTGGATGAATGTCCTCGGTTTATAGGATCTGAACTGGACTTTCCTGGTTTCTTTAGAATAAAAGGTGTCTCCACGAACCTCCACCTCGAAGTCCTGCACCTCCTGGTCCTGCACCAGAGGAGCCTGGGACAGAGGGGACCATCAGAGTTAAACAGACAGAGCTTTGACACTGATATTGAAGCAAAAATGTTTAATATTAAATAAAATTAAATATTCTGTTTAATTGACCTTAAAGTGTGAGCAGGTGTGGAACTCTGAGCTGTGTGTTTGTTGGTACAGGACTGTTTTTCCCGTCGGTGACACCAGAGACACAGTCACAGTCAGACTCTCGCTGGGCTGAAGGAGACTGGAGCAGAACGTGGCTTCAGCTCCGGCTTCGATCACTGCAGGGACGGCCACCATGAACTGTCTACAGACACACACAAAACTCACATGAAAGACATGACAAAAAGGTTTAAGTAAAAGCATCTGGACTCAGTTTTCAAGGTGAAGACGTTTCGTCTCTAATTCCAAGAGACTTTCAATCAATTCTAAGATCAACTGGTAAGAGAGCTTATATCTCTAGAGGGAAGAGTTTCCCTAAAATCAGAACTAATGGACCAGGCTGTTCTATTCTCACCGTTGTTAGCCATGAAAGGGAAGTGTGACTCCTGATGTGGGAGTCGTTAAGGCTCAGGAGAGTCGTTAGTGACACTGCTCCATTCAGGTGCAAGGTCATAAGTGTCACTGTTCTATTCAGGTGCTGTGTTTGTTGTTCTAGGGTGAGGCTCTTTTGTTTTGGGTTTCAGAACACTGTTGTAAATACTAGGCAACATGAATCTGAGACCACCTCCTCTGTTCAGCGAGGGCTTTTCCATTTTCACAAAAATGGCTTCCTTCACCCCTCTCTCCAACCATCTGGCCTCTCTGGACAAGATTCGGACATTGCTGGAGTCAGTAATGTTCTCCACCCACCCTATTTTTGGTGGCTAATGCTAATTTGTGAATTGAAAATAAAGTGAGGTTGTCTCAAAGCAACAAAAAATGTCTGGGATGATTTGCATAATTGGCTCCTTACAATAATACAGTCCTTGCTCCTGTCTGCTTTTCCGAAACCATACCTACAAGTTATATTGTAGTAATTCTCTCACAGACCCTTTAGACTGTCCCTTGTACTCACGGTTCTGCCGTGGCCCGCTCCACGCTGCTCCAGCTCAGGCTCAGAATCAGCAGCCAGCCCCACGACACAAACTCAGGACGACCCATGTCAGAATCTGCTGCTCTGTGTTTAACAACTCCTTTTATTCACTCTGATCAATATTTCTGGCAGGAGTGTTTTTCTGGGAAGGGGGTAACTCATTCCCGGCAGCAGCAATACACTGCCCACACATGACCTGGAAATTTAGTTCAGTTTAATTTGATATGTATTTAACCATGGTTCTCCAAAGACTTTCATCTCTTACGAAAAGAAAAGAACTGTGCATTCAAAAGTGGAGACAAGAGTCAATACAGAACTGCCAAATATAAACTACGAGCTGCTATAAGGAGAGCAAAGCAGTTATGGAACGAAACTGGAACAACAGTTTTCATCAAGTAGCTCAAGAACAATATGGAAAAATCTCAAGGACATGACAGATTACAAGAAACGTCCCATCTCTCCCCTTAGCAGTGATCCAAGTTTCCCAGACATATTAAATAACTTTTATGCAAGATTTGAAAAACCTACCTCACCAGTCACTCCCCCCGACCTAATTTCAACACCACCCTTTTGTATTCAGGAGAATGAGGTGAGAACTACATTTAAGAGGCTTAAGATCAGGAAGGCAGCAGGGCCGGATGGGATTAGCCCTGCTTTGCTTAGCCACTGTGCAGCTCAATTGGCGCCTGTTTTTTCCTCTATTTTTAACATCTCATTAAGCCAATGTATTGTCCCACAATGCTTTAAATGCTCCTGTGCCAAAGTCCTCAAAGAAGATCACCTGCCTCAATGACTTCAGACCAGTTGCCCTAACATCTGTGGTAATGAAAGCATTTGAACGGATTATTCTGGCATACCTGAAATCCTGCACCTCCTTGAAGATGGACTCATATCAATTTGCCTACCAAGCCAATCGGTCCGTTGAGGATGCAATCTGCATAGCACTCCATCATACCTTGCAACATCTGGAATCACCAAACACTTATACACACATTCTGTTCATAGACTTTAGTTCTGCTTTTAACACTATTAACTCATTTAAACTCTTTACCATACTTTTGGATATGAACATTGACCTTGCCATATGCCACTGGATAAGGAGCTTCCTGTGGAATAGATCACAGAGGGTGAAAGTTAATAATATAACCTCAGACCCTCTCACCCTCAGTACAGGAGCTGCTCAGGGCTGTGTTCTCTCCCCTTGGCTTTTTTCCATTTATACATCATATTTTAGATCCATGGACACTTCAGTGAAAATAATAAAGTATGCGGACGACACAACCATTGTAGGCCTTATCACAGACAATGATGAAACAAAGTACCACATGGTGGTGGACCAAGCTGTAAATTGGTGTTCGAACAATGACCTCCAGCTCAACACAGCCAAAACTCAGGAACTTATTGTTGATTTCAGACGTAGACCATCTCCTAAAACACCAACACAAATAAATGGCAAATCAATCACCATCACTGACTCCTTAAAATTTCTAGGAACACACATTAGCAATAACCTGAAGTGGACAATTAACGCTAAACAAATCATTGCAAAAGCTCAACAAAGACTTTACTTCCTCAGACAGCTTAAAAAATACCGGATCAGGCATCAGCTCCTTGTTCTGTTCTATTTCGCTATCATTGAGTCCATAATTACATCATCAATAACAGTATGGTATGGTAGCACAGACAGCCAAACAAGGAAAAAACTACA
>CM044550.2:4894781-4949781 GCA_024416835.2 Perccottus glenii | reverse complement strand
CACAAAACTATTTTTATAATGCATTCTCAAACCCTATGTTATTGCCTTGAATATACAACTGTAGGTAACACTATATGAAAATAAACTGTGCAGTAGATCTTTACAGTATTCTGATCAGAGCACTGGGTTTGATGTTTGTATTGAGTGTATTTTTGGACAGTAATGTTCTCTGAAAGTGATCGATTTGATTTGTGAGTGCCTGTAAAACGTATGAATGCAGTTTGCTTTTATCCACATAAAGTCTTTAAACCTTATTGTGTCAGTCTCGTGTAAATTGAGGGAAAAAAGTAAGTGTCATGTAAATGAAATGATTTTATATTTATTTATAAATTGTTTATCAGTGTTAAGCATCATTAATACATGACATTTTTAAAGATTTTTAAATTATTTTTTTTATCACAAGGAGCAAGTAATAATACCAAATGAACAATAATAGTTTTATTCAGAATATATAAATGTTACAAATCAGTGATTATTTTTGTCTGCCTCAGCGTTTCTTTATTCTCGTCACTGATCAGTGGCAGCAGCACAAGGAGAGGTGTACTCTGTCTCGGCCTGGTCACCTGAGAACAAACACAGGTACGTCATGAATCACCTGCAGACAGTTAAAAACAGGTAAGTGTTAGGTTTTAGTCGTACTCGGCTGGTAGTAGTCGTAGATCTTGACCACAGCGGCCTTCAGGTTCTGCACTTCCAGCTCTTTTCTGATCCTCAAACCGTGGGACACAGTCTGAGCCTTCACTAACTGTAGATACAAACACATTAGATTAAACAGGAATAACTCAGGTCTGTGTCTTCACTGAGTTCGCTCTTACCTCTCGGATGTAAATCAAAACATGGTCGTCCTTCTGTTCGACACGATCCACCAGCGACTCAGACTCCAGCTGCGAACAAACAGACGACATGAGTAAAAAGGAGTCTCACAGCTATTTAGTAGTTTGGTTTGGGTTTGGTTTTGGTTTAGTTTAGCTCAGATTGGTTCAGTTTGGTTCAGAACCAGAACCAGAAACAGCTGCTGAGAATAAACACTAGCTTTTGCATGTTTGCTCCTGAAATTTGACTGTATATGAACAGAACAAGACAAGCTTCATTTGGAAGGTTCTGGAGGTCTCTGTTAATCAAATTCAATTATTTTCGACTGACTGAACATTACCTTCAGTGGAAAGAAAAAGTATGTGAAGCTTTTGGAATTTCATGGTTTTCTGAATAAATTTGTTTTAAAATGTGATCTGATCTTCATCTAAGTCAAGGGTATTGACAAACATGTGTAATATTTGCACAAAAGAACTCTGATCTTTCATGTCTTTATTGAACCCACTCATTCAACATTCAAAATGGCAGTAGAAAAAGTGAACCCCTAGAAATTATAACTGGTTGATATACTATATAATGATTGAAGCTGGCCAGGCCCTGATGCAGCAAAGCATAATATTTCCTCCACCGTACTTTACAGTCTCGATGTTTTTATGATGATATGCCATGTCCTTTCTACGCCAGATGTAGCCTGTGTGTTCTTTCCAAATAGTTCAATCTTAGTTTAAACAGTTCACAAAACCTTTTGCCAATATTGCTGTGGAGTGTCAAAGTGCTCTTTTGCAAACTTCAGGCGTTCAGCAATGTTCTTTTTAGTAAGAAGTGGCTTCCTTCGTGGTTTCCTGCTGTGGATACCCTGCTTGTTCAGTGTTTGATGTATTGTAGACTCATGAACAGAGAGGTTAGCAAGTTCCAATGATGCTTTCAAATCTTTGGCTGTAATCTTGACCTCATTGATGAGTCTTTGTTGTCCTCTTGGTGTCATTTTGACTTCTTGGTTGAGTAGCAACAGTTCCAAAGCATTGCATATCTGTAGACTGGTGAATTTCTAAAGTCTTTAAAATAACTTTGTAACCCTTTCCAGCTTCATATGAAGCAACAAGTCTTGATCATATCTCCTCTGAAAGCTCTTTTTGGCGAGGCACAAGTTCTTGTGCAGAGCGAACTCCAAAAGCTTGAGGGGTTTTTATCAGTCAAAGTAGCTGTAGTCCACACCTCCAAACGTATTATCTTAACGAGACTCCAGGTGTGCTCAAACCTGACTCCAATTAGCTTTTTTGAGGTCATTAACTCAAGGATTCACATACTTTTTCAACAAGCACAATGAGGTTTTTTGGTTGTTCTCAATGAAGACATAAAAAAATCAGAATTCTTTTGTGTAATTATTTTTAGACACATTATGTTTGTCAATACCTTGACTTAGATGGAGATCAGATTACATTTTAAGACAAATCTATTCAGAAAACGGTTTGCATACTTTTTCTTCCTACTGTAAATGCTCTGTAAATCAACAACAAAAAAGCCTGTTTCTCCTTTTTGAGGTGTTGGTGCCATTAGGATTAAAAACACTATTGTAGACATGCCCAAATTCCGTCCCGGGGGCCAATCATGTCACTAGGTGAAATTTCATGTGGCCCTCAGCTTCAGAGATACAGCAGCAGATACAACAAAACCCATTCAAATCCAATTAAAACCTGCATCAAAGTCGGCCCTTGGAAATTTTCTTTTCATCAGATGCGGCCCGCTTTTCAAGAAGTTTGGACACCCCTGCACTATGGTCTAAAACCTTCCACAATACTTAATATTTATATAAATAACTGTAAGAAAACTTGCAAAAAGCAGTTATCTAATAAAGACTTACATCCTTCAGAGATTCTGTGTCTGCGACAAACCCTGAGAGCACTTTAACATCGAGGATCACCATGTTTGTACTGTTCTCTTCTCCCAAATATCTGCAAAACAAAGTCAGAGAGAGAATTAAAAAAAAAAACAGATCTTATGAGACTGAAGACTTTGATTGTGACTGATGAGAGCTCACTGTGACGTCAGGTTCAGTTTGAGTAAAGGTCTCTGGGATTCACAGTCCATCTCTGCTCTGACGTCCACTTTGAGAGAGTTCACTGCCGTCGGAGTCGGGACGTTGTAGTGAAGAGAAATCTGGGGGAAGGACATGAGAAAGTGAATTCTTTTGGTTTTAAAGGAGCATTGTGTAAAATATTGGAGCATGTGTATAATAACCAAAGTCTGTTAAAGTGAGCTCTGCCTGAGTAGATTAGATGCAGCGGTGGTGCGTTCACTGACCTGTACAGAGGCACACACGCTGCCCGTCACCTCCAGGCTGTACTTCCCTGTCACGTCGGGCAGAGCCTTCTCCTGATACAGCAGCTTGTTGCTCTGGTTCAGGTCAAAGGAGAGCGAGCCGCTGGGAGACTGGACGCTGACGGAGCTGGAGCCGTCGGGACTGAAGACCAGAGTGGAGTAGAGCGCCAGGGCCTGCAGAGCCACCACCGTGTCCTACAAATACAAAGACTATTAGATTCTTTTACTTCTGATCAAATCAGGAAACAACCCACTGCTGCAGAGGAGCTGAATGTTGGTGCTCTGCCAATCAATGTTATAAGTCTCTGCTTTAGTAAAAGTGACCTATGTTCAAATAATGAAACATAAAAGTAAAACTGCTTTAGAGAGGTCTGTGCTTGTGACCGACCTGAGTGGAACTGAAGCCTCCGTAGGGGTTCTGCTGTCCCGTCAGCCAGCGGACGATCTTGGAGGCGTAGACCAGGTCTTCGCCGCTGGGAGAGGCGCTGAGTTTGGCCAGCAGCACGTAGGAGCTGATCTCCACCGACAGAGAGGCCGAGGAGTCTGAGTCCGTCTGAGACCAGTGCAGAAGTCCTCCTGAGACCACACACAGACATCAGTATCTCATCACAGGCTCCTCTTCAGACCTGGAACTAAACTCAGGAGTTTGTTGGAGGATGTACTTGCCTTCCTCGTGAGCCACTGAGTCGAGGTGTGTGAAGAGTCCAGCGCGTGTTTCCATGTCTCCGGCCAAAGTGAAGATGTAGGCGAGCAGAGCCGTCGTGTAGGTGTTGTTTATGGTTTTCAGGGACTCTTTCAAACAGGACAGACTCTTTCTCACAACCTGATCCTGTTTAAGAAACAAAAAGGAAAGAAAGCTGTCATTTTCATAGCTTTATTTTAGTTTTAAGACTTTTACCCAGTTCAAACCGATTTGTAGTTTCATGTTTGAATGGTTTAACTTGGACCTTAACTATTTTTGAAATTATTTAAACTGGTTCTAAGCAGATTTGTTTTTTTTGAGCTGTTTAACTCAGTCTTCTAATGGCCTCCTTTTTTCCCACAAACAAAACCACACAAATCTTTGTTTTGACCAAGCCTCTCCCATGGAACCTCTAAAATGGTCCTCGTGTAAGGACACCGCCATAGGTCAATTTTACAGCGAAATACAGCAATATACCTCCGTCCACCAGAGGGCAGGCTCCAAAAGCGGACATATAAGGAGAAACCCAATGGCGACTTTAGAAGTATAAAAATCATGTTTACAGCCTGGTACAAAAGATGGCTCCAGTCTCTAGAGCTAAGTTTTTACTACGTGACAACTCTGTGGGGGGTAAAATCCGAAAAGCCCTGTCGTAATGACAATATTGGTGAATAGGGGACCAATGGGCGGATAACAACCATATTTATTTACAATCTATGGTTCTGACCATGAAAACGGCCCATAAGAACGTGTCGCCTGGGCTTTGAAGGGTGGACGTAGCATTATATTTCCATTATATTCACAAACAGAGGGAGTCTTGACTTACTGCTGTTGACGCGTTCATCTCCAGGAAGGCAGCAGTGATGTAGGCGCTGAGGGTCACTTCGTCCGACACTCCTCCCTGAAGAAAACACATCAGACAATCAGGAATGAAGGAACTGTTTTAATTAAGCTTTGCTCACTTTAAAGCGGCACAGCATAACCTTTAGCTGTTGGAGATATTTCGATTTTTTATTTAAATTTTCAATGTCCTCAGTGTCAAATGGGCCTGTCTATTCATTTAGGACAGCACCCCCTATGAGAGATAGAAGCCTTCCTTCAACTCCAAGGCTGTAGCCGGTTTAGTCTAGACTCTAAGAAACACCATGACATGGCGTGATCCTTGACGCAGTACGAAGCTCTATAGTCTTATGTATTCAGGAAGCATGGCAGACTGGTTATTCAATGTTCCACTGTGTTGAGTGTCCCGTTTCCCGGTCACGTATCGATGGTGAATAAACTTCTTCTGCCTGAGACATCAAAAACTACTCAAGCCTGTCTTTACTCACAACTCTTAAGAAAACCCAAATATTCCCCAAGATTAGCCACTAGACTAGCCACACAGGCTGTAGAGACAAAACTATCCAAAACCGGCAAGTTCGGAAGAAAAATAACATCTCTTCTGAAACAATAGAATCATTTTAGTGCAATTTGTCCAAATACAGCTCTGCTACCTTCATAAAAGCCAAGTCAAGTCATTATAGAGGGGATTGCACGCATTACTTATTGGGTTTTAGCCTGTTTCCACCTTTATTAATGGTTTAACTTAAACTTTAACTGGTCTTGTAATAATTGAAACTGGTTATAACTGGTTTTGGATAAGTTTTTAGTGGGAAAAGTCTTTTACCTTCATCCTGTTGTTGAAGAGTTTCCCCGACTGTTGAAAACACCCGTCTTCTTTCTGTTTGCTCTGGAGCCAGGCCTTCGAGTGCTCGATATTCTCGGGGTCGATGTAAACAAAGAACTGTGCTTTGGTGAAGGACCGAACCACGAAAGCAGTCAACCTGAGAAAATATACACAATCCTCTGAAAAATGTCTTAGGCACCAACTTTATGGACATTGAAGTGACTAAAGCTACTCTTTGCCATTGATGACTGAGCTAACTATACAGTTGGGCTCATAAGTTTTAATTTTTAATTTTTTTTACCGGTCCATTTTTCAGAGAATATATCACTCACACTTAGTGGTTGAGTGAAGCCATTTATTGTGTGTTTCTTCTTTTTAAAACATAATGACAACAGAAACTACCCAAATGACCCTGATCAAATGTTCTTAATACTGTGTAGTGCCACCTTTAACATCAATGACAGCTTGAAGTCTTTTGTGGAGGAGGTTCTTTATTTTCTCAGATTTATTTTCTCATGTTTCACAGTAGGAATGATGTACCTTTCATCACCTTGTTGACTCCTCTCCAAATGTAACATTTAGGGTCGTGGACAAAAAGTTAAATTTTGGACTCATCACTTTGTTCCAGAAGTTCTGAGTCTTGTCTTTGAGCTGTTTGGAGTATTGTAAGCAGGATGCTTTGTGGCATTTGTGTAGTACTGGCTTTCTTCTGGCGACTCAACCATGCAGCCCATTTTTCTTCAAATGCCTTTCTTATTGTGCATCTTGAAACAGCCACACCTCTTTTTTTCAGAGAGTCCTGTATTTCAGCTGAAGTTATTTGTCGTTTTTTTTCCTGCAGTTGTGGCTGAAATCTTTGTTGGTCTACCTGACCTTGATTTGGTTTCAACAGGATCCCTTTTCCATTTTCCACTTCTTTATTAGAGTTTGAACACTGCTGATTGGCATTCTCATTTCCTTGGATATCTTTTTATATCCCTTTCCTTTTTATACAGTTCAATTACCTTTTTCTGCAAATCCTTTGACAATTCCTTTTCTTTTCTTTCCCCATGACTCAGACAGAACATCAGTGCAGCACTGGATGAAAGATGCAAGGGTCTGTCAGGAGCTCAGAAACTCACTGACCTTTTATCCACACACACTGATTACAAGCAAACAGATCACAGGTGAGGATTGTTACCTTTAGTAGCCATTCACACCTGTTTGTGTCAACTTGTGGATGTTATCAGGTCAAAATCAGGGTCATTTGGGTGGTTTCTGTTGCCATTATGGTTTATAAAGTGTAAACTCAATTGATTGACAATAAATGGCTTTACCTAACCACAAACTATGAGTAAAAAAAAAAGTGTTTTGTGTTATCATTCATATTCTCTGAAAAATGGCCAAAAATCACATATTCTGCCAGAGTATGTAAACTTATGAACACAACTGTAACTGATGTGCGCACTCATACAGCTCAATTTATAAATGTTATTTCTAAAAATAACTAGATCAAAGAACAGAGCATGGTCAGAGACTGTGTGCTCACCCAGTCCCAATCACTGCATCTGTACTAGTGAGCTCGCCCTTATACCCACCCAATACGCCACCTAGTGTTTACGTAAGCAACTCACACCACTCATAAACCCAAACCAAATACCATACATACATAACGGCTGGAACACATATTATGAAATAAGATAGGGTAATAAATATACTGTCAGCTTGTTCTCACCATGTGTTCCCGTCTCCAGTCCCAAACGTGCTGTAGGCTCCGTCATCGTGTTTGTAGTTCAGCTGCCTCTGGTATCCTGCAATAACAGCTCTATTTCTCAATCAATGAGTCTCTCAGAACAAGAACTGTACTGAGGATAGAGCCTCACCGCTGCTCAGGAACTTGGAAGCCTTCTCGCTGATGGCGGGGGTCAACTGGTGTGTGTTCTTCAGATACTGCAGGATGTAGATGTTGGGAGCCAGCAGAGCCATGTTCTGTTCCCCACAGCCGTAAGGCATCTTCAGGAGCCCGTCCAGGTTCTTCATGGCCCGGCCCAAGATGTCCCCTAAACAGACAGACAGCTAATCTTTCCTGCAAGCACCGATGAGCAAAAGAAGAAGGGTCTTGTTTTAATAAACCAGTGCATTTACCGAGTACTGAGAGAGAAGCACGAGCTGATCCTGGGATCACATTGTCTGGCAGCTGCAGCTCCACCTCCTCATTCAAAGCCTCTCCTGAACAGAAGAGTAGAAAGTGTAAATGCCATAGAAAAATCATTCAGAGTTAACAGAGGCAGGACAGACCTTTAGGACAGAGGAGCCAGTTGTAGGTCTTTGACATTTCTGTTCCTTCAGCCTGAGACCAACACATAAAAGGTAAATGTTTGTAATGATTTATGATTGACCAGATTAACTTTAGTTTTAGTTACTGACCTTTACTATGAGGGGTTTAGTGACCACATCGATGCGCCCCCTCGTTGGGACGCTGATGATCTCGTTGTCACATGAGGCGTCAGACGTTATGGCCTCAGCGCTCACAGACACGTTCACAACACCTGACAGAGAGTAAAGAAAAACAGACATCAGCCTGGAGAGTGAGTGAGGTGATAGAGATAAAAGGAAAGGGGTCAAACCTAAGACCGAGGGGACCATGGTCCAGCTGACGGTTCTACGTTCATTTCCGCACAAACAGGACGTGTACTGGTCTCCGGAGAGAGGCGTCAGAGTGTAGTCCAGGGACGGAGCGGCTGTCACTGCCACCTGTTACAGACAAACAACTAAATAACTAAAGTGAATGTGAACAAAGCACAAAGAGGAAAAACAGAAGCAGAGAAAAAGGAAGAAAAGTGAAACGTGTGTGGTACCATGATGCAGCTGCTGAGGTAGTTGAAGACCGTGGCCTTGAGTTGGAAGTGCTCTCCTCTGACGATGGAGTAGGGCAGGGTCAGCTCCAGGAAGAACGGCTGAAACACGGTGAGCGTTTTCCGAGGAGCCAGACCAAAGCCCTGAGGAGACAGACAGAAGGCCTCGGTCTCCCAGGTCGTGATGGTGTCGGGGACCGTCAGCGACACGTCTGTGCTCCCTGAGTCTCTGAAGAGAAAAATATGTTGAAAATGGGTTTTATCTTTGTTTTAGGGCACTCTGTCCCACAGCTGTCTGCTGCATTTTTATACATATATATATATATATATATATATATATATATATATATATAAATAAAAAGGAACTCACCCAACCTCCACCAGGTCCCAGATCCAGGTCTCGGGGAAAAAAGTGCGTACGGTCTGAACAGGAGGATAACCACCTGGTGAGCCATCTAGGACATTGCCGTCTGATATTCAATAAACATTTGTGTTTAAAATAATATTCCAGTATTTAATGAGGTTTTATTAGACAAATATTTCCTACTGTTGTCAGTGGATAGTTAGGACCTCATTTTGATTAATTTACAAACCCATTTCCAAAAATGTTGGGACACTGTAAAATTGTGAATAAATAAAGAATGCAATAATTTACAAATCTCATAAACTTATATTTTATTCACAATAGAATATATATAACATATCAAATATTTAAAGTGAGACATTTTCTAAATGTCATGCCAAATATTGGCTCATTTTGGATTTCTTGAGAGATACACATTCAAAAAAAGTTAGGACAGGTCGTAAAAGTTAAATGTACGTATAAGGAACAGCTGGAGGACCAATGTGCAACTTATTTGGTCAATTGGCAACATGCTTGGTATAAAAAGAGCCTCTCAGAGTGGCAGTGTATCTCAGAGGTCAAGATGGGCATTCCCCCAATGCTGCAGCAAAAAATACTGCAGCAATATCAGAAAGGGGTTTCTCAGAGAAAAAATACAAAGAGTTTGAAGTTCTCATCATCTGCAGTGCATAATATCATACAAATATTCAGAGAATCTGGAACAATCTCTGAGCGTAAGAGTCAAGGCCTGAAAACCAGACTGGATGCACGTGATCTTTGGGCCCTTAGACGACACTGCATCACAAACAGGAATGCTACTGTAATGGAAATCACAACATGGGCTCAGGAATACTTCCAGAAAACATTGTCGGTGAAGACAATCCACCGGGCCATTCGCCATTACCAACTAAAACTCTGTAGGTCAGAAAAGAAGCAATATCTAAACATGATCCAGAAGCGCAGGCTTATTCTCTGGAGCCAAGGCTCATTTAAAATGGACTGTGGCAAAGTAGAAAACTGTTCTGTGTCAAACAAATCAAAATTTGAAGTTCCTTTTGGAAAACTGGGACGCCATGTCATCCGGACTAAAGAGGACAAGGACAACCCAAGTTGTTATGAGCGCTCAGTTCAGAAGCCTGCATCTCTGATGGTCTGGGGTTGCATGAGTGTGTGTGGCATGGGCAGCTTACTGGAAAGGCACCATCAATGCGGAAAAATATCCAAGTTCTAGAAAAACATAGGTAGAGCAGTTGTCCCTTAACCGGAAGGTTGATGATTCGATTCCAGCTCTTCCCACAGTACATGCTGTCGTTGTGTCCTTGGGCAAAACACTTAACCCACCTTGCCTCCAGTGCCACAGCTCTGGCGTATGAATGTGTGAGAATGTTTGGAGGGTGGAGAGTCCGTAGGCACAAAATGGCTGCCACGTCTCCACCACCAAAATGTGACTGTGGAATGAATGAATAATGGACTCTGTAAAGCACTTTGAGAGCCTTGAAAAGCACAATATAAATCCAATCCATTATTATTATTATTGTTATTATTATTGTTATTATTATTATTATTATCATTATCCCAACTCTTTTGGAATCAGGTTTGTATTTAGAACAGCATACAATATACATTAAGCCGGAGCAGAGATGCTTGTCCCAGATTATAGCTTAACATCTTTTTCTGTAGTCCTATTGAACATGTTTTTGGTGCTCGGGGATACCGGAGCTTGGGTTGAGAACATGCAAACTCCAACACAAAAGGCCCTGCTCTGGATAGGCACTTATACAAAAATGTGATTAAAGCAGCTCACAGGCAGAAGGATAGAGGTGTTCGAATTGATAATACTTAGATTCCCTGAAGTTCACACATATTGGGGTTCGGATGACTAGATTAGTGGCCATCTTTAGTCCTCGTCCCTGAGCAAAAACACATCCACTCAATTCATGTGGTTTAATACCTTGTGCAAAGATTTACAATGTTGTGTTCGAAGCTCTACCTTGAAAACTGTGTACACGTCGTCTTTCTGATCCTTGGGCGGATACCTGCCTGGATAAAAGAAAGATCTTTTGTGCCTCACTTTTAGACACTCGAGTTCGTCCTCCACTTGATATGGGAACGATGAAGCCTTTTGAACAGGCAGCAGAGAGAAGATCTGCAGAGACAAAGATTGTTTGTAGTTTAGACAATGTTTAAAATAATTGGTTCTACATAAATATAATTTAATTCAGCAGAACCATCTGGTTAGAACTGTTCTTGTTGCTGGTTAGAACTTATTTTTAATGACTTGTAGTTTCAACCGGGCTCCATTGCCTTTCGATGATTATGGGAAATGTACAATCACTGAGGAACAAAGTGGATGAGCTTCAAGGAAATGTCCGCGACCAAAAGGATTTTATGAACTGTTGTATTATGGCATTTACTGAAACATGGCTCACAGAGTGTGACCGGGACATCGATTTGTGTATGGATGGATTCGGAGCCCCTTTTTCGTTTGGAACGACTATCGAAGGTGACGGGGAAAACCCAAGGAGGAGGGCTATGTTTATATGTCAACAAGCGATATTGCTCATGTGTTACTGTCAGAGAGCGTATTTGTATGCCTGATGTAGAACTTTTATTGGTGTCTTTGAGACCGTTTTATCTACCTCGAGAGTTCCCTCAGATTTTTATTACAACAGTTTATATTCACCCAAGCGAACTCACGTCAGCTACTAGTACAGTATTTGATGTTGTACAGAGGTTACAGTCAATCTCACCGGAGGCACCAAATTTCATTCTTGGTGACTTTAATCATGTCTCCCTAAAACAGACTCTTAAAACTTTCCATCAGTATGTCTCCTGTCCGACCAGACGGGGAAAGACTTTAGATCTGTGTTATGGATCGGTGAGAGGTGCATACAAATCTATTCCTCTGGCCCCTTTGGGCTCGTCAGATCACAATTGTGTCCATTTGTTGCCTATATATAAGACTGTTTTAAAAAGGGAGAAACCAGTGACTAAGGACATCAGAGTGTGGTCAGAAGATGATGTGTCCTGTCTTCAAGACTGCTACAGCTGTACAGATTGGGACATTTTTAAACAGGCCTGTGGTGACGATTTGGACTCATTGGTGGATGTTACATGCTCATATATGACTTTTTGCAGGGACATGATAATCCCATGTAAAAAGGTCAAAATCTATAAAAAATATAAAATAAGCCCTGGGTTACTAAATCAGTAAAGTCCTGTTTACAAAGGATCATCCATTAATTTTAAATTAATGGATGATCAGCATTTTAACATCGACCTTCAGGAGGTGGAAAAAGCTTTTAGACTGGTAAAGGCTAATAAAAGCCCAGGTCCTGATAGCATCTGTGGCAGACTATTAAAGTCATGTGCAAAAGAACTGAGCCCTGTATTCCATGAGATTTATAATAAGTCTCTGAAGACACAACATGTACCGATCCTCTGGAAGGATGCGGTGGTCATCCCTGTCCCTAAAGGCAGTGGTCCTAAGATGATTAATGATTTCAGGCCGGTTGCTTTGACTTCCGTTTTAATGAAAATCTTTGAGAAATGAGTGAGGTCTGAGATCCTAAGGGTGATCGAACATAAATTGGACCCTATGCAGTTTGCATATAGACCTCACAGAGGAGTACATGCCGCTACAGTCACAATGCTAAATTTGCTATTAAGACATTTGGATGGCCAGAGGACACATGCTAGACTTTTATTTGTTGATTTTTTCTTCAGCTTTTAATACAATTCAACCACACATTTTAATCAAGAGGCTCTTAGAGCAGTTTGCGTTAAGCAATATTTTGATGGGTTGGATTTTTAATTTTTTAACTAATAGGACACAGGGAGTCAGAGTAAATGGTGTCTTATCTGAACAGAGGAGTTCCTCTACAGGGTCTCCTCAAGGATGTGTGCTGTCTCCACTTTTATTTATCTTATATACAAATATGTGTCAAAGCATGTATGATAACAGAATTATCATAAAGTATGCAGATGACTCAGTTATTTTGAGTTTACTTAAGGAGAATGAGACCTCACATGGCCCAATTATTGAGGACTTTGTCAATTGGTGTGAGGAATCTTACTTACAGCTTAATATATCAAAGACCAAGGATATGATCATTGATTTTAGGAAAAGTACTCATCCAAGTGAACCTACCTCGATTAAAGGCCAAACAATAGAGTATGTACAATCATACAAATACCTATTATTGATGATAAACTGAATTTTGAAAAGAATTGTGAGGCTCTGTGCAAAAAGGGACACCAGCGTTTGTATTGCCTAAGGAAATGATCTGTGTTTAATCTTGACCGAAAAATAATGAAAATGTTTTATCATGCTTTTATTGACTCTGTGTTGTCCTTCTCCACTGTAGGATGGTATGGCCATATATCTTTAAAGGCAAAAAATCAGTTAGACCAGATAATAAAATGGTCTGGCCGTTTGATAGGTGAGTCTAAACCAAACAGTTACATAGGATGGCCTTCTCAATCTTAGATGATGACTCTCACCACCTGCACAGTGAGTTTCAGTTATTGCCGTCTGCGAAGGAGGTATAAAGTCCCAAGGGGTAGAACGAAAAGATATAAGAGCAGCTTCGTACCAAATGCGATTAACATGAGTGTAGAGGTGGTTCTTAAAAATGTTGTACTAGGGTTTTATGATTTTTATTTGGGTTTTTTTTGGGTTCTTCTTCAGGTTCTTACAAAGACCACATGTAATGTTTTGAGTGCACTTTCTTTTTCTTTCTTTCTTGAGAGCACCTTACTCAGTATGAGTATTTACTTATTTGTCCCTATGTGTTGTGGAGTGTTCGGTGTTGTGTGTTTTTGTATTGGATGCCATAGTCATTGCACTGTAAAACAAATTTACCTACGGGTACAATAAAAAAAAAAAGTAACCTAACCATGCAGCACACTGACCTTCTCTGTGTCCAGAGTCTTTCCTGGTTCTTTGATGAGGACGCTCTGGTCCACGGCGCTGATCCCACACAGAGAGTTGGGCAGCGCCGTCACCTGCAGAGTGCTGTCCTCTCCTGGGACGGCGGAGGACGGGGAAAACTCCAACAACACCTGAAGTACACACATCAGTCTGACCACTTCTGCTTCTCACAGACCGTTCACTGTTGAGTCTTAATACTGACCTTGTTGCTGAAGCATTTCTCGATGTTGAAGTCAGTGGCCTTTGCGATGACGTTATCACTCGGGAGAACGGCGTAGGCCACGACCTGCAGCGCGGGGGACATCTCTTGGGTTACCTCCATCTTAAAGGTCACCTCCCCCTCCGTCACTGAAACAGACAATGATCAAAATATACATATCTTGGTGAGATTTGTGAATTTAAAATGCATCTTGAACTGCTCCAAGTATTCATGTCCAAACCCTGGCCTCACCAGCGTCAGCTCTGACAGGTCTGGGTCTGTTTCAGGTTTGAAGATGTAGAGATTGTTTTAATTTTCTAAACCTGGAGCTGCTCTGATTGGATAAAACTGTAGTTGATAAATTCAAACACCTCCAGGTTTTTATTTAAAGAGCCCACCCTTTTGCAAAAGCTTTAAACAGGAGCCTCCAGATGGTTCTGTGCAGCAGTTCTATCAGAGTCAGGTTAATTGCTGCAGGTACAAACGTAATGTTTCTTTGACTTGAGAAAAACTGTTTAATCTGCTAATAGAATATTATATTATGAATCTGTGAAAAGATAAGGCTAGCACTAAACTTCAGTTGTACTAGTATTTTGTGTTGGGATGGGGTTTGGTTTTGTGTAATGCCTGAAGTGTGTGATCAGTAAAACTGTCCGAATCTTACCTGAATTACTTTGGATTTCAACTGTTTCATGGCCGTGTTTAACAATGGCTCCTCTCGACAAAACCTGAAAAGACAATATGATAAATCATTAATGACCCCTACTGTTCATTACAGAGTCAATCGTAAACAACATGGAAATGAACTCGTACAAAACCCACCACTCACCAGCCACATGACGTGAACAGAGCCCTGTTTCTCTCCCACCACCGTGTACTGGACCGAGAAGTCCTCCTCGGAGCCACAGACCAGAGCTTTGTCTGTTCCTTTCACCTTCAGAGAGCTCACAGACTTTGTGTGCAGCGACGGAGACAGATGGTGAAATGCGATGGCGAAGTAAGGATTTCGATAAGTCTCTACGTACCTCGTAGACATACTAATCTGGTTTAGAGAAAAGAGACAAAATACTCTTTATTAGGACTTTTGTGACAGTTTAAATAGCTAATGCACGATTGTGTCAACATGTGTAAGCTTGAGGTATTACCAATGAATGTGTTTCAGCAAGGAACGATTAATTTATCCAGATAACTCACAATCAGTGTTAAAGGTCATTTTCAGGTTCAAACATTTGGGTTTAGAAATTTTTTTTTATACATTGAAAATGCATCTTAAATGGTTTGTTTTGATGGAATGTACTTTTCATTTGAGTTTGATAATGTCTGGATTTGTTGGTTTGGTCTAGCACAGTGGTGGAAAAAATAAGGCCCAGGGGCCACATGCGGCCCGTTGGGCTGTTTAATCTGTCCCGCCAAGAATTTACTATTTTATTTATAATTGAACACTGCATTTTTTTTCCTCTTCCTTCAATATTCTGCATTGATCAGCTGATTACACTATGACATGTTCCAAACAGGAACAACCTTTTCTTAAAGCTAGCATCTCGACATCTCAATAGTTTTCACTGGTTTTAAAACAAATTGTAACAAGTGGATCTAAAACTGAGACGGTGCAACTGTGACTGTGGTGTTGAAAATACAGTGTTTATTGCACATATTTCTTTGCTATAGTTCAAACTTTAAACTATAGTATTAATATTAATATCAATATTAATATTAATATTATTATTATTATTATTATTAACAATAATAATAATAATAATAAATTAAATATATATTTGTATTGCTCTTTACATTTGGAACAAATCTCAAAGTGCTACATATTAAGATAATTTAAAGATTTAAAAATCGTAAAACAATAATAAATCCAATTGTTCAAGTCATATGTTCTCCCGAAAAGAACTGTTTTAAGTCCTTTTTTAAAAGTCTCAAGAGCTTGAGGTGTTCTCAGATGTTTGGGTAGGGCATTCCAAATCCAGAACAGAAAGCCCGATCACCCATAGTGCTGAGCTTAGTCTTGGGAGGATAGAGGCGGTTTGAGTTTTTTGAACTGAGTGATAGAGTTGTAGTTGAAGGTGTAAGTAGTTCTTTCAGATAAGGGGGAGCATTTCCATAAATGCACTGGTGGGTTAGGAGGAAAACCTTTATTCAATCCTGGAAACAGGAAGCCAGTGAAGTGAATGGAGAATGGGTGTGATGTGATCGTATTTACGAACTCTCAACAGGATCCTTGCTGCACTATTCTGAACACACTGCAGTCTCTGCAAGCTTTTGTTAGGGATTATGATGAGAAGTGCATTACAGTAATCCAGTCTGGAGGAGACAAAGGCATGGACCAGCTTTTCAGAATCTGCTAAGGTTAGTGTTAGACGGAGTTTTGCAATATTTCTGAGATGGTAGAAAGATGTCTTGCATAGGTTTTTGATATGGGCTTCAAAGCTGAGTTGTGGGTCAAATGTTACACCATGATTGGTGACAGTTGTGGAGAGGGCAATGTCCTGACCAGTTATACCAGTTATGGAGGAAGACTGTGTTTGATGTGGTGTGCCAACAAGAATTGCCTCAGTTTTAGAGCTGTTTCCACACCCTTGTCTCCTCCAGACAGGCAGTGAGTGTTGAAGACGGAGAGGATGTTGGTGAAATTGCAGATGTGTGTTTCTGATTTCATGTACAGTTGTGTGTCATCGGCATAGCAGTGAAATGAGACTCCATAGCGGCTAATGACATGACTGAGGGGAATGATGTCAATGATGAAGAGAATGGGGCCAAGGACTGACCCCTGAGGGACTCCGCAGGTAACTGTGTTGCCGGGACCTTGCACTTCCAAGTGAAATGTACTCTGTTCTGTTAGTGAGGTACAATTTAAACCAGTTTAGCGCAGTGTCAGTGAGTCCAGTGGTTTGTTGCAGCCGGTTAAGGAGTATGTCATGATCCACTGTATCGAAAGCAGCTGACAGATCGAGGAGTATGAGGAGGGATGGTGAGCCTGCATCAGTGGTCATCCGTAGGTCGTTTGTGACTTTGACAAGGGCTGTTTCTGTACTGTGTGCAGAACGGAAAGCAGACTGAATTTTTTTAAAAGGATTGTTGTATTTGAGATGATCCTGGAGGTGGAAGCTACAACTTTTTCCAGTACTTTGGAGATGAATGGGAGATTGGAAATGGGCCTTTAATTTGCAAGCACATCTGGGTCAAGGGTGGGTTTTTTGAGAAGTGGTCTGATTATGGCAGTTTTTAGGACAGATGGAACATTGTCAGACTGGAGGGAGTGGTTTATTATAGAAGTAATCAAAGGACTTAGGACAGAGGTAATTACTTTCACTAGAGATGTAGGAACAGGGTCAAGCGCACAGGTGGTGGGTTTCATCCTTTTAATTATATTCCCATTGTTGTTTCCACTCAGTTTGCTTTTGCAATAAAGTTGTGGAAGAGTGACGCATGTTTGTTGTTTCTTTTCACACTTCTGCATTGCCCCACGTCAAACAATAAGGCGGAGGACGCAACACTGTCAGATCACACTCCTCTGTTTTAAACCAGAAACAGAGACCAGAAAAGTGGAGCTTGTTCTGGGAGTGATCCCTGCATCACTTTTAACCCAAAAATATATATTCTCCAAATTATTTTAATGGTTCCTAGACATGAGGTCAGTAGAGTCATGCCTATCTAACAGCGCCCTCAGCTGGACAGAAACCTCCTGTAACTTTCCTGTCCTTGGACAAGGACTCATCTCCAGAGATTATTGAGGCTCTACCTCACAGGTTATATAATAAAGAAAACATGCCGATACACTGGACCCTACAGAGTCCTGTTTAGACTAAACATAGAACTGCTTTAAATATATTGATGACTTACTTTCAGATTAATGCGTTCTGAAAACCTGCTGGTGTTTAATGAAAAGGTGGTGAATCCATCGCTGTCTGTTTTGAGAGACTGCAGTAGTTCGTTTGAGCGCGTCAGCAGATGCACAGGTGTGTCAGTGACAGGTGTGTCATTGTAATGCACTGCTTTAACCTGAAAGAAAAATACAATGGAATAAAAATACTAAGAAAACATCTATGAAACAAAGATTATGGTGTGGAGCTGGAAAGAAGTAACGCAGCATGGTTACATCAGGTAATTGTACTCATCACAAAGAGGGATGAAAGTAAACAGGAATGAGACAAATGTCAAGGCCAACTCTTTGAACCTCTCTCTGAGTGTCTGTACCTTTATAGAGACCACAGCTCCTGGTATGAACAGCTCTGGAGGGTCCACAAAACTCACTTTTCCGATCTGGAAGGAAATTCTGATCCCGTGCAACACTGGGTAACTGAGTCCTGAAGAGAAAGGACCTGTTAATGAAGCAGTCTTTTACACAAACAGAGAGTCAGTGTGAAACAAAAGCCTGACCTGTTCCTTCTTCCTCCATCTTTGCTAAGAGAAGAAGCTTATCCTGGAAAACCTTTGTTTCGTTTGTGAAGTCAGTTAGTTTAAAGGTAAAAGAAGCACAGCCATCTTTCCCAGCCTGAATAAAACAACATATCCTAGAATCAGTTTAATCTGCATGACCCAACAGAAAGACACAGAGATTTGTGCCACTGTTAGAAAACAATTACACTAAAACAATATTTCAACACATTTTCAGACATGCTGTTGACTGGTCATTGTTTTAGGTCATAAAGATGGATATAACACAATGGACATCTTAACTCCTCTTGTGCAGCTGTAGAAGTTGGAGACACAAGTAATGTCAAAGTAAGCTGTAGCCAGGGCTTAATTTGAGCTGGGAACTCTTTCATTTTGACATGTTCCAGTAACCTTTTAATTTATTTTATTTCATTTAAACCTTAACATTGCATTTTTCTACATTTTAAAAATGGACCCAGTGAAAATAGCCTGTTTCTAAAACTGCACATTTAAGAAAAACTAAGTCCTTAGTGGTTCAAACAAGCAGCCTATGTCAGGACAATGTTGGCAGGACATCCATGAAATATCCATGTTGTAACATGTACTCTTTTCCACATACATGTCACATGACATCCCTTGGCTCTGTCATTCAGAAGCATGGCTTTTCCTATCACTGCTGCAGATGACACTCAACTCCACCTGTCATTTCATCCTGACGATACGACGGTCTCTGCTCGCGTCTCGGCATGTCTGAGTGACATCTCACTTTGGATGAAGGACCATCACCTGCAGCTGAACCTTGCAAAAACAGAACTGCTTATGATTCCGGCCAAACCAGGGACCTGCCATAACCTCTCCATTCAACTAGGCTCATCAACCATTACACCGTCCAGCACTGCCAGAAATCTGGGAGTTGTAATTGATGATCAGCTAAACTTCACAAGTCATGTCGCCAGCACCACCCGGTCCTGTAGATTCATCCTCTACAACAGACTACAACTCTCTAGACCTTTCCTACCAGAGCACTCTACGCAAATTCTGGTCCAGGCTCTTGTCTTGTCCAAACTGGATTATTGCAATGCTCTACTGGCTGGACTCCCTGCTGCACAACCAAACCTCTGCAGCTGATCCAGAATGCAGCGGCAAGAGTTGTCTTTAAAGAACTTGTAACTCCTCTCTTCATTAGGTTACACTGGCTCCCTGTTAACAGCATCAAGTTCAAAGCTCTTGGCCTACAAGACCACCACTGGCTCCACACGCTCCTATCTTCACTAATACAGACCTATGTTCCTACCAGATCCTTGCGCTCTACAAATGAACGTCTGGTGGTACCGGTTTACTGTGCTGGGCTTTAACAGACTAGTTTTTGGTGCACCTATGTATTGCTTCCATTGTTTTCCTCATTTGTTAGTCTGCTAAATAACTAAATGTAAATGTATCGTCAGCCTTTACAGAATTAATTGTAAATTATATCAAAATGACCAATAACCCCCAAATAGATGTTTCATATTATAGTTATGTCACTTACAGAAACTTTATTTGCAGATGTGAGAACAGTCTTGAATATACAATGTAACGTTAGCATAAATAAATAAATAAACTACTCTTGTTACCGGTTTGGTCTCCATGTGACACAGGGGAGAGAGTATCCAGTAGCTGTAAACCTCGGGGAATAGACAGAGCTGCGCCTCCACAGTCCCAGGCACAGACTGTCCAAATGTATATCTGAGGGAGTTTAACAAGGTTTTTATATTTTATAAGGCAACAAACATTATCCACTGTGCAAGTTTTTAAATGCTTTACTCACTTCCCACAGACGTCAAAGCTAATTTCTTCTTGAGCGACGCTCACTTCATCAGGAGACTTGATTTTTACAGAAAACTTTGGAAGAACTACAGAGAAAACAAGAGCAACAGGAAAGGTTTCAACAAATTGACTTAAAGAGAGACATTTAGAAAATATGTGATGGAGATGACTAGAAACTTTGATGAAATATACAATCTATTGTTTACATGTGTTTTTTATTTAGTAACATGAAAGAGTCAACCGGAAGTACAAGCAGACACTAGAGGGCAGTACAACACAACAGAACATCCATTGTCAAATCATCACTTTACAACACTCCCACTTAATTTATCAATGGATTAAAGGCATTGATAAAAAAATCCAAGATAAAAAATCTTTTAACCCATAAAACTTACATGATTCCCTTTCCTTGCTCATCTTACTTTGATTTCTTACTATATTAAACAAATCACACACACATCACAAATGTAGTGGTAACAAATAACTATGTGTGTAGTCCCTGAGTGAGTCACAGGATTCTTTGCAATGGCTCCTTGGTTATCCTCAAGGATCACTGTGGGTGTAGCATCCATTCTGGGCTCACTCAGTAATCGTTTAAGCCAGATACTCTCCTGAGCAGCTTGACTGAGTGAAACATACTCTGCCTCTACTGAGCCAGCTCACTGCTCCTCCACTCAGCATGAATATGTTGCCAGTTGTTGAGTGGTGGTCATCCTGATCACCGGCCCAGTCAGCATCTGAGAAGACGACCAAAGTTCCAGACTCTGGCCGCTCATACTTGAGAGCAACGTTCACTGTACTGTTCAAGTATCTAAGTATTGTCTTCACAGCAGTCACATGTGTAGCATCTGGATTTGCATTGAATTTTTACACAGCACTAACAGCTTGAGCTATGTCTGGTCATGTGGCCAACCTTCCTACCATGGACTGGTTCATGCTTAGGACATCCCTCCTTTTTAGTTTGACGTGGGCATCAACAGAAGCTGCAACGGGATTTGCATTATCCAGGCCATATTTCTGAAGAATGGCTTCAATGTAATGTTTCTGATATAGTAAGACACAGTTCTTTTGTTTGTCTCGTACAACAGAGAATCCCAGAATGTAGGACAGCTCACCCATGTCCTTCATCTTGTAGCGTGTCTTGAGAGACATTTTCAACTCATTTATTCTTTCAAACAACTCTGTCATCAGAATCAGATCATCCACATAAACAGTGAGTATCTCAAGGTCTTGTCCTGATCTAACAAACACACAAGGGTCTGATGTGCTCTGTTTAAATCCAATTTCCATCATAAACTCTGTGAAAGCCTTTCTCCACCAGTTTCAGTCGATATATTGATTTCTTTAGTTTGCACACCAGATATATCCCTCTGGTTGCTCAATGCAGACTTCTCCTTCCAGGTGTCCATTAAGGATGCAGATTCAACATCCATCTGGTCTACATGTAGAGGGTTCTGAATAGCAAACGATAGTAATTTTCAAATTGAGCTGAAACGTACCCATCATAGTTAGCACCACACAACTGTGATTAGCCTTTGGCGACGAGTCCACAGTCTCTCCACTCGATCACTATGATGCTTGACTTTGAACATCCTTGATCCTACGGCCTTTCTATCATATTATCTACCCCCTTCTCCAGCAGTTTCATCATCTGTGTTCATGGTTACATCGCTCACTTAATAGGTCATTTTTACTTCCTGTTTCCAGTCAATGTCTGTTTCATTGAAGAGGATATCCCAACGAATTAGAATCCTTCTTTTCTCCTCATCAAACAGGCGATAGCCCTTGGCACGGTTTGAATATCCCACAAAACAAAGCTTGGCAGCCTTCTTGTCCAGTTTTCTTCTCTATGTCTGGGATATGTGTGTAAGCAACACAGCCAAACACTCTCATATGAATCATTGTGTTTTTTAAGAGTTCCATGTTTTCCAGCTATGTAAAAGCGAGACTTCTTAAACTGCCTCGTGTTTCCGTTTCTGACACTAGCTCCCACAAAGAAAAGATTCCCTGATAGCTTTGAAACATCCAGCATGTCATACATTTTGACATCAGTACAGTACTTCTACTGAACCTGCAGACTAGTGCTATTCCTTCTGTTTTTGTTTCCTGTCAATCTCTGCTCAGGTGTGCTGGAGAAGAGAGCGTGGCCAGACCCAAGGATTGGTTTGGCCAACAAAGTGTAGGCTACCCAGTCGACTGCAACTAAAGCCTCGATATAAGCCTCACTTGGCCTATTGCTTGGCTTTGCCACAAAGACTCGAGACTAGACTTTTGCTCCAGAGTCTCCTCGGTTACCTTAACCTTTGCACACCTGCACTTTAGAGTACTCACTTTCTTTTATCTTTTAAGCATTGTAATAAAGCCTTTATCTTTATATTTGACACGGTCTCGTCCAAATGGTCTCTTTTAAATCTTTAAACATTTTCCCTTTATTTCACATCGAAAGTGTTTTCTTCAAGAACAGTTCATTTGCCTTTTGGAGTCTGGCTGCTTGTTTTCAGGAACACTAACAGAGAATGCCTTCTCTCTCCATTTTGTGAATTCTGCTTAAACGTGTGCAATTGGCTAAGATATCCGTCTTCATTAGCATGCCCCATAGTCCTTTGGCTTTCAGTAAGTGTTCCATCTGAAATGTCCTCGCTGCCCAGTTCTCCAGTTCGCTCAGCTTGTCTATTAACTGCTTATGTTCCATTGTGAATCCCACAAGAGCGTTTCTCTCACGCAAAGAATTCCCTGTACAACAGCCTTTTAGCAACGTTTTGTGCTAATAACCTATTGTGTTCACCTATTTTTTATTTAGTAACAAGTCAACTGGAACCACAAGCAGACACTAGAGGGCAGTACAACAGAACATCATCTAAATTATCACTTCACAACACAATCGTCCTGGAATTTTTAAATTGTTTAGTTTTTGTTGCTCACATTTTTAAGATTGTGACAATGATATATATCTGTAAACTAACAGACCTCCATGAGACTTTACTGGTATCTATTCTTTTGTCTCATACACTGGTCTCGGTCAATTCAGTCTTGACTACACAACACTTATTTAACTTTAATTTTCTTTTCTTTGTTATTTCAGGTCAGTGTTTCCATCATCAGACAGATCACTTTCAGTTTCAGTTGCTGTAAAACCATGTAAACCCTGTGAGTTTGAAACTCACCGTATTTCTCCACCTTGAACCTGTGCGTTGTCTTAGACCCTTTGATGGAGACTGAGACGCTGTAGGTTCCTTCCCGAGCCTCAGGGTTCAGGACGTACGACAGCTGCAGGATTTTACCGTCAGAGCTGGTGTTGAGCCACTGACCGACCCGGTTGTTGTTTGCATCCTGGAAATAAAACCTTGTTAATACTGTATGAGTCAGAAAAAGGCACATCACAAATATATATCCAGTGATAATATCAGTGTAAAGAAATATTGTATTGTTGTGCATTTACCTCTATTTCAATGACATCATACTGTAAAAAGAGACAGACATTGGTTAGATCATGTGACTTTACAGGACGTTGGAAGAATGACTGATGCTCTGGGCATAGCTGTCCGAATTTTGTCCAGAGAGGCCAGATGGTTTGAGAGAGGTGCGAAGAAGGTTGAAAAACCCTCTTTGAACAGAGGAGGTGGCCTCAGATCAACACCTGAATGAAACAGTGTCATTAACGACTCTCACATCAGGAGTCACACTGTCCTTTCATCGATAACGACTATGAGACCAGAACAGTCTGGTCCATCAGGTTTGGTTTCAGGTCAAACTCCTCCTTCTAGAGATATAAGCTCAGCTCTCTCACCAGTTGAACTCAGAATTGATAAAGTCTCTTGGAATTAAAGACAAAACGTCTTCACCTCAAAAACTAAGTCCTAAGTTATTCATTAACTCCACAGTCACAGACTGGTGGTGGTAAGCTGAGGCAGACTGACAAAGACATGTCAGCCATTCCGCGGCTTCATACTCTCCGACCATCACCAAATACATTCACCAAACAGTGTCTTGCTCAACCCTAACCCTAACAACAGTATGAACTGTGGGGTAAGCGGGAATCAAACCGCCAACCTTCTTCTCGTACACTGGTCCTGTTCAATGTGGTGATGACTTCAACACTATAGCACTGACTGCTCGATGAGAGCGACTTGAAAAGGTGGCTACAGCTTTTGGCTCTGGCTTCAACGTCTGATGAACGAAGAAGCCACAAAGATGACCTGAGAGCGAAGTCCAGCTGCAGGTAGTGAAGAGATGTTCCTGCCTGTTGCCCCAATGTCCTACATTCAAGAAACTATACGGTAGATATGCAGTTTATCATTTTCTAATACATAGATAATCTTAAATTAAGTTATTTCACTTAAAAGCAGTTTAATAGAAATTACTTCCTGGTGGCATCTTTTTGTTTTTATGTAAAATAAAAGAATTGCTGCAGTGTTGTTATCTCTTGTTTTCTATTTTCAATAATCAAAATGTAGGTCAGTTCCAATTGAATAACAATCAAAGAGTAAACAGATATTTGCCCTGACAGACCTTTGTCACGTCCCACTCAGTTGTCCTCCTGAACCCAGAGTTTTATCAGACGCTCAAACACTGCACTGTTTAAACAGTCTGATAAAACTTTAGCCGAGGGTTCATTTATGTTTTTGGAATTTAAGGATGACCTGAAACTGTGGCTCATATATAAAAATCTGTTTAATTATGACACTCACCGAACCGACAGCAGGCCTCAGCCTCGAGTCCAGTGTGATCACTCGGAAATGAACTGGAACAAAGAAGAACAGATCAGAGTCGAGAGACATGGGACAAATCCAGGTGTTTGCAGTAATTCATCCAGTCTCTGAAATATGTTCATATGTTGGCCTCTGTAACTGACGATAAAAAGGAAAAATCTATAGAATGTAGGTTAGGTTTGGGTTTAGTCCTGGTTTAGCCTTAGTTTAACTCGGGTTTAGTTCTTGTTTAAGAGTTAAAACATTATTTACACTGTGCTAACAAAAAACATATTTATAAAAAAACAATAAATAAATCTCATTATTATTTTTATCCTTAGATATGATTATTATTATTTACTTGTGTGGCCTTTCTTTAAATTGACCACTGACTTACACTATATCCTCAAAAATCCTATGATTCTTCCAAATGAGATCAGTGTTATTTCCTCAAACGGCCTGTGTCCCAGTTCGTCAGAGTGTTACCTGTTTGTCCCGGGAGGTAGAGGGGTTTGTCAGTCTGGATGAATGTCCTCGGTTCATAGGATCTGAACTGGACTTTCCTGGTTTCTTTAGAATAAAAGGTGTCTCCACGAACCTCCACCTCGAAGTCCTGCACCTCCTGGTCCTGCACCAGAGGAGCCTGGGACAGAGGGGACCATCAGAGTTAAACAGACAGAGCTTTGACACTGATATTGAAGCAAATGGAAGATTCAGTTTAATTGACCTTAAAGTGTGAGCAGGTGTGGAACTCTGAGCTGTGTGTTTGTCGGTACAGGACTGTTTTTCCCGTCGGTGACACCAGAGACACAGTCACAGTCAGACTCTCGTTGGGCTGAAGGAGACTGGAGCAGAACGTGGCTTCAGCTCCGGTTTCGATCACTGCAGGGACGGCCACCATGAACTGTCTACAGACACACACAAAACTCACATGAAAGACATGGCGACTGTGCGACCATGTGTCTTTCTTAAATATGAGAGTCAAATGTGACAGCTTAGGTCTTATCTACATATCATAGTTTACACAGGACCCTCTCTTCAAAACGGGTGTCCAAGAGAGATAGAAGTCCAATTACAGAACACGCTAACTAGTCTGTGCGCTCCTCTTGGATTGTGCCAGATTGTCTTGTTTCCTAGTGCCAAGCTTTCTAGCAATTTCTTGTGTATTGTTTTTTTGTGTCTTTGCGTACTCCTGTGGATTTGTTTGCTTGATTGGACTGATGACTGATACCTGTGTACAAAACCCCCTCCCAAAAATGGCATTCCATTGTGTCATTGAGGCCCTAACCTCCGGCTGCCACCCAATCCACACTGCACAGGCCCCTCCTTCTGTAAAACCACTAAATATGGAATCAGTAATGTTCTCCACCCACTCACTGACAGGACACACACAACCCAGTTGTCACTTGCAAAAAATCATCTTTATACACATTTGCAATTTTTGGTGGCTAATGCTAATTTGTGAATTGAAAATAAAGTGAGGTCGACTCAAAGCAACAAAAAATGTCTGGGATGATTTGCATAATTGGCTCCTTACAATAATACATTCCTTGCTCCTGTCTGCTTTTCCAAAAAATACCTACAAGTTATATTGCAGTAAGGCTCTCACAGACCCTTTAGACTGTCCTTTGTACTCACGGTTCTGCCGTGGCCCGCTCCACGCTGCTCCAGCTCAGGCTCAGAATCAGCAGCCAGCCCCACGACAAAAACTCAGGGCGACCCATGTCAGAATCTGCTGCTCTGTGTTTAACAACTCCTTTTATTCACTCTGGTCAATATATCTGTTCTAAAAATGCAGAGGAGGACAAGCAATGAAATAGATTATTTACACATTTCTGGCAGGAGTGTTTTTCTGGGGGCTGCTCATTCCCAGCAGCAGAAATACACTGTCCACACCTGACCTGGAAATTTAGTTCAGTTTAGTTTGATATGTATTTAACAAATATGGCTGTTTTTTCTCAGAATTTGAGACCTTTAGAATATATATTCCCAGAGTTACAGACGCTCAAACAATCTGTGTGTAATAAAGTCCAACTAAACCTGTTCAAACTCAACTAAAACCTGTTCAAACCCAACTAAAACCTGTTCAAACCCAACTAAAACCTGTTCAAATCCATCCAAATCTGTTTAAATTCCAAATAAAACATATTCAAATCTATCTAAAACCATTTAAAATCCAAATAAACTTGTTCAAATCCATCTAAAACAATTTAAAGTTGAACTAAAATCCACTCAAATTTAACTAAAACATGTTCAGGTCCTACTAAAACTTTTCAAGAAAAGCCTTTATTGCATGTGGCTAATTCAGAAAAACACTGAACGCATTACATGCTGGGTTTACCCACACATAGTGGCCATTTTAAAAGTGTGTTTGAAATTTTGTTCCCAATACCAAAGAGCACCACAGAATAACTATCATACGGAAGCTTCCTGAGCACTTTGGACCTTCTCCTCTAGTCTTATTCCAAATAAAACCTGTTTAAACCTAAGATTAAGATGTAACCTGCAGACAACATGAGAGAGAGAACCATACACATGAGAGAGAGAACCATCGACATGAGAGAGAACCATCAACGTGAGAGAGAACCATCAACATGAGAGAGAGAACCATCAACATGAGAGAGAGAACCATCAACATGAGAGAGAACCATCAACATGAGAGAGAGAACCGTCAACATGAGAGAGAACCGTCAACATGAGAGAGAACCGTCAACATGAGAGAGAACTGTAAACATGAGAGAGAACCGTCAACATGAGAGAGAACCATCAACATGAGAGAACAATCAACATGAGAGAACCATCAACATGAGAGAGAGAACTGTCAACAAGAGAGAGAACTGTCAACATGAGAGAGAACCGTCAACATGAGAGAGAGAACCGTCAACATGAGAGAACCATCAACATGAGAGAGAGAACCATCAACACGAGAAAACCATCAAGATGAGAGAGATCCATCAACATGAGAGAGAACAATCAACAGGAGAGAGAATCATCAACATGAGAGAGAACCATCAACATGAGAGAACCATCAACAAGAGAGAGAACTATCAACATGAAAGAGAGAACCGTCAACATGAGTGAGAGAACCATCAACATGAGAGGGAGATCCATCAACATGAGAGAGAGAAAACCATCAACATGAGAACCAATAACATGAGAGAGAGAACCATCAACATGAGAGAGAACCATCAACATGAGAGAGAGAAAACCATCAACATGAGAGAACCATCAACATGAGAGAGATAACAATCAACATGAAAGAGAGAACCATCAACATGAGAGAGAGAAAACCATCAAAATGAGTGAGAGAACCATCAACATGAGAGGGAGATCCATCAACATGAGAGAGAGAACCATCAACATGAGAACCAATAACATGAGAGAGAGAACCATCAACATGAGAGAGAACCATCAACACGAGAGAGAGAACCATCAACGTGAGAGAGAACCATCAACATGAGAGAGACAACTGTCAACATGAGAGAGAACCATCAACATGAGAGAGAATCATCAACATGAGAGAACCATCAACATGAGAGAGAACCATCAACATTAGAGAGAGAACCGTCAACATGAGAGAGAGAACCAACAACATGAGAGAACCATCAACATGAGAGAGAGAACTGTCAACATGAGAGAGAACCATAAACATGAGAGAGAATCATCAACATGAGAGAACCATCAACATGAGAGAGAACCATCAACATTAGAGAGAGAACCTTCAACATGAGAGAGAGAACCATCAACATGAGAACCATCAACATGAGAGAGAGAACCATCAACATGAGAGAGAGAACCATCAACATGAGAGAGAGAACCGTCAACATGAGAGAGAGAACTGTCAACAGAAGAGAGAACCGTCAACATAAGAGAACCATCAACATGAGAGAACCATCAACATTAGAGAGATAACCATCAACATGAGAGAGAGAACCATCAACATGAGAGAGAACCGTTAACATTTGAGAACCATCAACATGAGAGAGAAACATCAACATGAGAGAACCATCAACATGAGAAAACCATCAACATGAGAGAGAGAACCGTCAACAGAAGAGAGAACCGTCAACATGAGAGAACCATCAACATGAGAGAACCATCAACATGAGAGAGAGAACCATCAACATGAGAGAGAGAACTGTCAACATGAGAACCATCAACATGAGAGAGAGAACCATCAACATGAGAGAACCATCAACATGAGAGAGAACCATCAACATGAGAGAGAGAACCGTCAACATGAGATAAAGAATCATCAACATGAGAACCATCAAGATGAGAGAGAGAACCGTCAACATCAGAGAGAACCATCAACATGAGAGAATCATCAACATGAGAGAGAGAACCATCAATATTAGAGAGATAACCATCAACATTAGAGAGAGAACCATAAACATGAGAGAACCATCAACATGAGAGAGAGAACCGTCAATATGAGAGAGACCCATCAACATGAGAACCATCAACATGAGAGAGAGAACCGTCAACATGAGAGAGAGACCCATCAACATGAGAGAGAGAACCATCAACATGAGAGAGAATCGTCAACATGAGAACATCAACATGAAAGAGAGAACCATCAACATTAGAGAGAGAACCTTCAACATGAGAGAGAGAACCATCAACATGAGAACCATCAACATGAGAGAGAGAACCATCAACATGAGAGAGAGAACCATCAACATGAGAGAGAGAACTGTCAACATGAGAGAGAGAACCGTCAACAGAAGAGAGAACCGTCAACATGAGAGAACCATCAACATGAGAGAACCATCAACATTAGAGAGATAACCATCAACATGAGAGAGAGAACCATCAACATGAGAGAGAACCGTTAACATTTGAGAACCATCAACATGAGAGAGAAACATCAACATGAGAGAACCATCAACATGAGAAAACCATCAACATGAGAGAGAGAACCGTCAACAGAAGAGAGAACCGTCAACATGAGAGAACCATCAACATGAGAGAACCATCAACATGAGAGAGAGAACTGTCAACATGAGAACCATCAACATGAGAGAGAGAACCATCAACATGAGAGAACCATCAACATGAGAGAGAACCATCAACATGAGAGAACCATCAACATGAGAGAGAGAACCATCAACATGAGAGAGAGAACTGTCAATATGAGAACCATCAACATGAGAGAGAGAACCATCAACATGAGAGAACCATCAACATGAGAGAGAACCATCAACATGAGAGAGAGAACCGTCAACATGAGATAGAGAATCATCAACATGAGAACCATCAACATGAGAGAGAGAACCGTCAACATCAGAGAGAACCATCAACATGAGAGAATCATCAACATGAGAGAGAGAACCATCAATATTAGAGAGATAACCATCAACATTAGAGAGAGAACCATAAACATGAGAGAACCATCAACATGAGAGAGAGAACCGTCAATATGGGAGGATGAACCGTCAACATGAGAGAGAATCGTCAACATGAGAACATCAACATGAAAGAGAGAACCATCAACATGAGAGAGAACCATCAACATGAGGGAGACCCATCAACATGAGAGAGAGAACCATCAACATGAGAGAGAACCGTTAACATTTGAGAACCATCAACATGAGAGAGAAACATCAACATGAGAGAACCATCAACATGAGAAAACCATCAACATGAGAGAGAGAACCATCAACATGAAAGAGAGAACCATCAACATGAGAGAGAACCATCAACATGAGAGAAAATCATCAACATGAGAGAACCATCAACATGAGAGAGAGAACCGTCAACATGAGAGAGAGAACCATCAACATGAGAGAGAACCATCAACATGAGAGAACCGTCAACATGAGAGAACCATCAACATAAGAGAGAGAGAACCATCAACATCAGAGAGAGAACCATCAACATGAGAGAGAACCATCAACATGAGAGAACCGTCAACATGAGAGAACCATCAACATAAGAGAGAGAGAACCATCAACATGAGAGAGAGAACCATCAACGTGAGAGAGAACCATCAACATGAGAGAGAACTGTCAACATGAGAGAGAGAACCATCAACATGAGAGAGAACCATCAACATGAAAGAGAGAACCATCAACATGAGAGACAACCATCAACATGAGAGAACCATCAACATGAGAGAGAGAACCATCAACATGAGAGAGAGAACTGTCAATATGAGAACCATCAACATGAGAGAGAGAACCATCAACATGAGAGAACCATCAACATGAGAGAGAACCATCAACCTGAGAGAGAGAACCGTCAACATGAGATAGAGAATCATCAACATGAGAACCATCAACATGAGAGAGAGAACCGTCAACATCAGAGAGAACCATCAACATGAGAGAATCATCAACATGAGAGAGAGAATCATCAATATTAGAGAGATAACCATCAACATTAGAGAGAGAACCATAAACATGAGAGAACCATCAACATGAGAGAGAGAGAACCGTCAATATGGGAGGATGAACCGTCAACATGAGAGAGAATCGTCAACATGAGAACATCAACATGAGAGAGAGAACCATCAACATGAGAGAGAGAACCGTCAACATGAGAGAGAGAACCATCAACATGAGAGAGAGAACCATCAACATGAGAGAGAACCATCATTATGAGAGAACCATCAACATGAGAGAGAGAACCATCAACATGAGAGAGAGAACCGTCAACATGAGAGAGAGAACCGTTAACATGAGAGAACCATCAACATGAGAGAGAGAACCATCAACATGAGAGAGAGAACCGTCAACATGAGAGAGAGAACCGTTAACATGAGAGAACCATCAACATGAGAGAACCATCAACATGATAGAGAGAACCATCAACATGAGAGAGAGAACTGTCAACATGAGAACCATCAACATGAGAGAGAGAACCATCATTATGAGAGAACCATGAACATGAGAGAACCATCAACATGAGAGAACCATCAACATGAGAGAGAGAGCCATTAACATGAGAGAGAACCGTCAACATGAGAGAGAACCATCAACATGAGAGAGAACCGTCAACATGAGAGAGAGAACCATCAACATGAGAGAGAACCATCAACATGAAAGAGAGAACCATCAACATGAGAGAGAGAACTGTCAATATGAGAACCATCAACATGAGAGAGAGAACCATCAACATGAGAGAACCATCAACATGAGAGAGAACCATCAACATGAGAGAGAGAACCGTCAACATGAGATAGAGAATCATCAACATGAGAACCATCAACATGAGAGAGAGAACCGTCAACATCAGAGAGAACCATCAACATGAGAGAATCATCAAGATGAGAGAGAGAACCATCAATATTAGAGAGATAACCATCAACATTAGAGAGAGAACCATAAACATGAGAGAACCATCAACATGAGAGAGAGAACCGTCAATATGGGAGGATGAACCGTCAACATGAGGAAGAATCGTCAACATGAGAACAACAACATGAAAGAGAGAACCATCAACATGAGAGAGAACCATCAACATGAGGGAGACCCATCAACATGAGAGAGAGAACCATCAACATGAGAGAGAACCGTTAACATGAGAACCATCAACATGAGAGAGAGAACATCAACATGAGAGAACCATCAACATGAGAGAGAACCATCAACATGAGAGAGAGAACCATCAACATGAGAGAGAGAACCATCAACATGAGAGAGAGAATCAACATGAGAGAGAGAACCGTCAACATGAGAGAGAGAACCATCAACATCAGAGAGAGAACCATCAACATGAGAGAGAACCATCATTATGAGAGAACCATCAACATGAGAGAGAGAACCATCAACATGAGAGAGAGAACTGTCAACATGAGAGAGAGAACCATCAACATGAGAGAGAGAACCATCAACATGAGAGAGAACCATCATTATGAGAGAACCATCAACATGAGAGAGAGAACCATCAACATGAGAGAGAGAACCGTCAACATGAGAGAGAGAACCGTTAACATGAGAGAACCATCAACATGAGAGAACCATCAACATGATAGAGATAACATCAACATGAGAGAGAGAACTGTCAACATGAGAACCATCAACATGAGAGAGAGAACCATCATTATGAGAGAACCATGAACATGAGAGAACCATCAACATGAGAGAACCATCAACACGAGAGAACCATCAACATGAGAGAGAGAGCCATTAACATGAGAGAGAACCGTCAACATGAGAGAGAACCGTCAACATGAGAGAACCGTCAACATGAGAGAACCATCAACATAAGAGAGAGAGAACCATGAACATGAGAGAGAGAACCATCAACGTGAGAGAGAACCATCAACATGAGAGAGAACCGTCAACATGAGAGAGAGAACCATCAACATGAGAGAGAACCATCAACATGAAAGAGAGAACCATCAACGTGAGAGAGAACCATCAACATAAGAGAGAACCATCAACATGAGAGAACCATCAACATGAGAGAACCATCAACATGAGAGAGAGAACTGTCAACATGAGAGAACCATCAACATGAGAGAACCATCAACATGAGAGAGAGAACTGTCAACATGAGAACTATCAACATGAGAGAGAGAACCATCAACATGAGAGAACTATCAACATGAGAGAGAGAACCGTCACTATAAGAGAGAGAATCATCAACATGAGAACCATCAAGATGAGAGAGAGAACCGTCAACATCAGAGAGAACCATCAACATGAGAGAATCATCAACATGAGATAGAGAACCATCAACATGAGAGAGAACCGTCAACATGAGAGAGAGAGAACCATCAACAAGAGAACTATCAACATGAGAGAGAGAACCATCAACATGAGAGAGAACCATCATTATGAGAGAACCATCAACATGAGAGAGAGAACCATTAACATGAGAGAGAGAACCGTCAACATGAGAGAGAGAACCGTCAACATGAGAGAGAACCGTCAACATGAGAGATCCATCAACATGAGAGAGAGAACCATCAACATGAGAGAGAGAACTGTCAACATGAGAACCATCAACATGAGAGAGAGAACCATCAACATGAGAGAGAGAACCATCAACATGAGAGAGAACCATCAACATGAGGGAGACCCATCAACATGAGAGAGAGAACCATCAACATGAGAGAGAACCGTTAACATTTGAGAACCATCAACATGAGAGAGAAACATCAACATGAGAGAACCATCAACATGAGAAAAGCATCAACATGAGAGAGAGAACCATCAACATGAGAGAGAGAACCGTCAACATGAGAGAGAGAACCATCAACATGAGAGAGAACCGTCAACATGAGAGAGAGAGAACCATCAACAAGAGAACTATCAACATGAGAGAGAGAACCATCAACATGAGAGAGAACCATCATTATGAGAGAACCATCAACATGAGAGAGAGAACCATTAACATGAGAGAGAGAACCGTCAACATGAGAGAGAGAACCGTCAACATGAGAGAGAACCGTCAACATGAGAGATCCATCAACATGAGAGAGAGAACCATCAACATGAGAGAGAGAACTGTCAACATGAGAACCATCAACATGAGAGAGAGAACCATCAACATGAGAGAGAGAACCATCAACATGAGAGAGAACCATCAACATGAGGGAGACCCATCAACATGAGAGAGAGAACCATCAACATGAGAGAGAACCGTTAACATTTGAGAACCATCAACATGAGAGAGAAACATCAACATGAGAGAACCATCAACATGAGAAAAGCATCAACATGAGAGAGAGAACCATCAACATGAGAGAGAGAACCGTCAACATGAGAGAGAGAACCATCAACATGAGAGAGAGAACCGTCAACATGAGAGAGAGAACCATCAACATCAGAGAGAGAACCATCAACATGAGAGAGAACCATCATTATGAGAGAACCATCAACATGAGAGAGAGAACCATCAACATGAGAGAGAGAACTGTCAACATGAGAGAGAGAACCATCAACATGAGAGAGAGAACCATCAACATGAGAGAGAACCATCATTATGAGAGAACAATCAACATGAGAGAGAGAACCATCAACATGAGAGAGAGAACCGTCAACATGAGAGAGAGAACCGTTAACATGAGAGAACCATCAACATGAGAGAACCATCAACATGATAGAGATAACCATCAACATGAGAGAGAGAACTGTCAACATGAGAACCATCAACATGAGAGAGAGAACCATCATTATGAGAGAACCATGAACATGAGAGAACCATCAACATGAGAGAACCATCAACACGAGAGAACCATCAACATGAGAGAGAGAGCCATTAACATGAGAGAGAACCGTCAACATGAGAGAGAACCGTCAACATGAGAGAACCGTCAACATGAGAGAACCATCAACATAAGAGAGAGAGAACCATGAACATGAGAGAGAGAACCATCAACGTGAGAGAGAACCATCAACATGAGAGAGAACCGTCAACATGAGAGAGAGAACCATCAACATGAGAGAGAACCATCAACATGAAAGAGAGAACCATCAACGTGAGAGAGAACCATCAACATAAGAGAGAACCATCAACATAAGAGAGAACCGTCAACATGAGAGAGAACCGTCAACATGAGAGAACCATCAACATGAGAGAACCATCAACATGAGAGAGAGAACCATCAACATGAGAGAGAGAACTGTCTACATGAGAACTATCAACATGAGAGAGAGAACCATCAACATGAGAGAACTATCAACATGAGAGAGAGAACCGTCACTATGAGAGAGAGAATCATCAACATGAGAACCATCAAGATGAGAGAGAGAACCGTCAACATCAGAGAGAACCATCAACATGAGAGAATCATCAACATGAGATAGAGAACCATCAACATGAGAGAGAACCGTCAACATGAGAGAGAGAGAACCATCAACAAGAGAACTATCAACATGAGAGAGAGAACCATCAACATGAGAGAGAACCATCATTATGAGAGAACCATCAACATGAGAGAGAGAACCATTAACATGAGAGAGAGAACCGTCAACATGAGAGAGAGAGAAATCAACATGAGAGAGAACCGTCAACATGAGAGATCCATCAAAATGAGAGAGAGAACCATCAACATGAGAGAGAGAACCATTAACATGAGAGAGAGAACCGTCAACATGAGAGAGAGAACCGTCAACATGAGAGAGAACCGTCAACATGAGAGATCCATCAACATGAGAGAGAGAACCATCAACATGAGAGAGAGAACTGTCAACATGAGAACCATCAACATGAGAGAGAGAACCATCAACATGAGAGAGAGAACCATCAACATGAGAGAGAACCATCAACATGAGAGAACCATCAACATGAGAGAACCATCAACATGAGAGAGAGAACCATCAACATGAGAGAGAGAACTGTCAACAAGAGAACCATCAACATGAGAGAGAGAACCATCAACATGAGAGAATAATCAACATGAGAGAGAACCATCAACATGAGAGAGAGAACTGTCAACATGAGAACCATCAACATGAGAGAAAGAACCATCAACATGAGAGAACCGTCAACATGAGAGAGAACCGTCAACATCAGAGAGAACCATCAACATGAGAGAACCATCAACATGAGAGAGAAAACCGTCAACATGAGATAGAGAATCATCAACATGAGAACCATCAACATGAGAGAGAGAACCATCAACATGAGAGAGAACCATCAACATCAGAGAGAACCATCAACATGAGAGAACCATCAACATGAGAGAGAGAACCATCAACATGAGAGAGAGAACCGTCAACATGAGAGAACCATCAACATGAGAGAACCTTCAACATGAGAGAGAGAACCATTAACATCAGAGAGAACCATCAACATGAGAGAACCATCAACATGAGAGAGAGAACGGTCAACATGAGAACCTTCAACATGAGAGAGAGAACCGTCAACATGAGAGAACCATCAACACGAGAGAACCATCAACATGAGAGAGAAAACCGTCAACATGAGATAGAGAATCATCAACATGAGAACCATCAACATGAGAGAGAGAACCATCAACATGAGAGAGAACCATCAACATCAGAGAGAACCATCAACATGAGAGAACCATCAACATGAGAGAGAGAACCATCAACATGAGAGAGCGAACCGTCAACATGAGAGAACCATCAACATGAGAGAACCATCAACATGAGAGAGAGAACCATTAACATGAGAGAGAACCGTCAACATGAGAGAGAACCGTCAACATGAGAGAACCATCAACATGAGAGAACCATCAACATGAGAGAGAGAACCATCAACATGAGAGAGTGAACCATCAACGTGAGAGAGAACCATCAACGTGAGAGAGAACCATCAACATAAGAGAGAACCGTCAACATGAGAGAGAACCGTCAACATGAGAGAGAACCGTCAACATGAGAGAACCATCAACATGAGAGAACCATCAACATGAGAGAGAGAACCATAAACATGAGAGAGAGAACTGTCAACATGAGAACAATCAACATGAGAGAGGGAACCATCAACATGAGAGAACCATCAACATGAGAGAACCATCAACATGAGAGAGAGAACCATCAACATGAGAGAGAGAACTGTCAACATGAGAACTATCAACATGAGAGAGAGAACCATCAACATGAGAGAACCATCAACATAAGAGAGAGAACCGTCACTATGAGATAGAGAATCATCAACATGAGAACAATCAACATGAGAGAGGGAACCATCAACATGAGAGAACCATCAACATGAGAGAGAACCATCAACATGAGAGAACCATCAACATGAGAGAGAACCATCAACATGAGAGAGAGAACCGTAAACATGAGAACCATCAACATGAGAGAGAGAACCATCAACATGAGAGAGAGAACCGTCAACATGAGAACCATCAACATAAGAGAGAGAACCATCAACATGAGTGAAGCGAGATTTTGGGGCTAAAAGTCACACAGGGCTGCTTTCATTTTTACAGAAACTTCATTTTATTGTATTATTCTTAAATTTAAAAAGTTCTAAGTGTTTGTTGGAAGGGCAGCCTTGTTCCACACTGTGGCACCAGCGCACCAGGTTTATGAGGAACAGCAGGCTGATAATGTAAGTCCCCCATCTACATGGATTTATTACTGTTACTTATTGTGCCTTTATTGTATTTAGGAGACTATAATAGGTCAGTGTTGTACTTTAGGCAGAATCCTGGCATGGCAGAAAAATCATATTTCAAGTTGTTTTTATGACTAGAAGCAAAAAGGGGATTGTGCTTTAGTCATAATTGTGTGATGTCTAAGTTTTGCTTTTTGTGTGGTTTAAATCCATGTAAAACCTGTGAAAAATGTGAAATTCAGTCGGTCAGTCGGTCTTTGGAAATTTCCATCTCTTCAGATGAGGCCCTCTTTGCAAAACGTTTTGAAACCTCTGGACTAGACCAAGACTAAAGCAGGATTCAAGGTTAAATCGAAATAAAACCTAGGATTACATTGGACAGATTAGGACTAAACCAGGACTGGTGCTAAAAATACCCCTGCGGAGCCACAGGTCGCTGTTGGTCGGTGTAGGTCTGTGTTAAAGCCGCAGGTGAAGGCGGCGCTCTCCTCCAGCGACTCTCGGTAAAAGAAAAAGAAAGAAGGCGTGTCCTATCGCTCTGACTCTCTGACGTCGCTCCGAGCTGCTCCTGGGCTGCGTCAGCTGAACAGAAGCACCGGGAGGAGGAAACGGAGCGCTACAACTGAAAAAGGAACCAAAGCCAGGCGGTTCTGAGTCTGACAGAAGCTGCAGCGGCGGTGAGGACCTGGAGAGAAAGACCGGGTCGTGAGGCACCGCTGACGGACACAGTGACGCACGGACACACGGAGACACGGACGCACTATCGGCGCAGGCATGGAGGGCTCTACGGAGGAAGAATACAAGGAGAAATTACTGTGGAACGTCAAACGAGAGGTAGGCCACAAGAATTCCATCATTTTAGACGCATTTTATTGTCTTTAGGTTTTAAATGCAGCAGAAAAATGACAGCGTGAATAGAAGCGGCTTAATTATACAGCGTTTACCTGTCCTAATAAAGAATATCTAACCTAGCATTTTTGAAACGTGAGAATTAGGAAACACCTGTCACTAATGAGCCCGTTTCTGATGCTGTACTCTGGATCTGTTGCAGTAGAAAGGACGTAAGATGGTGTTTAAAGAAGGTTTAAAGTGTATTACGGTGCAATAATGTGTTGTTGCTGCAAAGAATGAGGTCTGTATTCTTTGTTTTTGTATGAAGAGGCGTCAGTAAACAGCACGTATATTTGCTTTACACTGAGAGAGTGCGGCTTCTTAGGAATACACTAGGGCTAAAGCAAGGGTTCAACCTAGAATTAGAATAAATCGATGAAAAGGTAAGGGCTAAACTGAAAGTAAACCTGTTGCCTGCTGCAGAATAAAGTGGGCTAAACCAGACTGAACTCAGACCAATATATATTAGGTCTAAACCAGGACTAATCTCAGGGATGATACACTTATCTGACTCAGAGCTATAGCTCAAGACTGGACCATGATTTAAATAATGAATAAACCTGGGCTAAACCAGGACTAAAGCAAGACCAGCTCCAGACAAAACCACGACTATATCCAACTCAAAACCTGGTCTAAATCTGGGTTGAGACTGTAATAAACCAAGGATTAGATCAGAACTGAGTGACTTTATTAAAACAGGACTAAAACCAAACCAAGACAATATTCTGAGATTATTTAAAAGTCTGTTGTGGATAGAAACCTGTGAGAGTTCAGAGCAAAAACTGGACCATGATTAAACCTGTGCTAAACCAGGACTAAAGTGTAACCCACTGCTAAAAACAGATAAACGTGATAAAAGTTTGAATAATTACATAAATATATATAGGTCAGGTTGCATCAGACATTGCATTGTGAAGTTATGGAGCTGAATGAAGGCTGTAAGCCGACAGAAGCCTGGGAACCCCACACCATTGCTTTGTTAGCACGTGTTGCCTCGCATCATTTTTTTGGTTGGATTCAAAATGGAAGTTCCGCTGCGAGAGCGAAGAACAGACATCTGTCCAGGACTGGATGGTGAGTTTAGTCACTATCCAGCCCTGGATAGTGACTAAACTGATTACAAGACATTGAACTAAAAAAAGACTTAAACAGACTTTATAAGGACTACAAAAGGACTGAACCTAATATTCATTTATTTTGTTTTGTTTTATATGCGCGCTCACTCTTGGTTATTGTTTTTCAATGTATGTATGCATCCATCCATAAATAAATTCAGCTGCTTTTCCACACACTGTGTTGGAAAGTCGTTATTCTGATCTAGTCCAAACTTCCTCATGTAACTGGGGGAATATAGTAATATATAGTGCTACAAAAGCAAGACCAGCTCCAGACAAAGCAAAAAACATAGGGTCTCAGTCTCATGTCTATGGAGGGTTTCAGGCCAGGACAGTGGCACCAAGGCTTCAAGACTCTAGGATCATTACAGCCCAATCCCAGGTTACCCCCTTCCTCTCTGAGGAACATAAACTCTTATCAGTTGAACTTAGAATTAACTCTCTTAATTAAGTCTCTTAAATGAGGGATTATAATGTTCTTATAACATCAAACCTGCATCCAGATGCCTTTTTTGAAACCTTTTCCTTCTGTTTAGTACCATTAGGGGTCATGTGACTGGAGCCTATCCCAGCAGCTCTGGGCCTGAGGCATGGTACACCAGTTGGTCACAGAGCTAAGACTAAAACTTGCTGCATTAGAGCAGTTCACTTGGACAAGTGTAAAGGCTCCAGACGAACCTCAGTGCCAAACATAGGCCGAGACCAGAGGTCACATGGGCTCTGGTCTGTTATCCTGTGTTTCTGTGGCAGTGTTATAGCGCCACTAACAGGCCTGGTTGTTTTCAGTGGTTTTGTGTGGGATCCCTGTGGACACACATTTTGTGAAACGGTGCCGTTTTTACAGAAAATGTTTTTGAAACAATAATGATTTTGTCTCCTAAGAATATAGCCTAAGCTGTCGCATTGTTTCTGTGACTCAGTTTAGTTTAATTCTTCATTTTCTTCCCCTAAAACAGAGCAACAGTAGAAGTGTAGAAGGTATATTCCTGCCTCTGTCCCTCTGTGTGGCTCACCTCGGCTCGTTCTGCATCAATACTTAATGTTTTAATGTTGGCCACAGACCCGTTATCAGTCTCTATAGCTTTCTCATGAAATTTTAATCCAAACCATACAATATACAGTAGTAATAAATGCACAATAAATAAATAAATACATAAATGTGCTGCTGTTAAACCCGAGGCACCACATAAGGCTTCACTGATTCATGTTCCTCCACAATATAAGGATATACATCTCAAGGATTTGAAAACCCGTCAGAGCCGTTGTCGGCCGTGGTCAGAGGGATGTGTTGTTGTCTCTGTGCAGCTGCAGCTCAAGGCCTTTTGTTCCTGGTGATAAACAGCTCTTCAGCCTCTGGTCAGGGGTAAACCCAGGAGCTACTTTTGACTGAAAACTGTAAATACAAGTGTTTTTCTGCCGCTGTGAGCTGTCAGTTTGGATCTAAAGCGGTGGAGAAAAGGGCTGGACGTGGCGAGGTGTGGCTCTTTGTGCGAGAGACGACGTGGTACGTTACGACAGAGACAAAAGGTCAAGCTAAAAATACACAATAAGATCTGTTCAGGCTCACAATACTGCTGAGACACAGCTGAGGACCAGAAGAGATGGGAAGGATAGAAATAATAGGTATTTAAATAAAATAAATTCTGTTTACTTGATTGGAATAAACCCTCCAGACAAAGACAAAATGGCGACCAAACGAGATTTTCCTTTGTGTTTATTCTAATGGTCAAGTCAGCATCTACAATTTAAACTAATAAAACCAAACCAGCTGCAGCTAAATCTGCAAAGTTTTAATCTTTTCCACACAACAGTCCCGTTGTATAAGTCGTGTCCCTCTGTGTGGCTCACCTCGCCTCGTCCTGCATCAATACTTAATGTTTCCTGATGTTTGAATTGGCCACAGACCGTCTCTATAGCTTCCTCATGAAATTTTAATCTAAACCATGTGCCTTAATGAAAGCACATTAAACAGATACATAAATGTGCTGCTGTTAAACCAGGCTGTGGACAGCGGACTCAATGGTCAGCGTTTTTAGACTAGACATGTGACGATATCTGCTTTCGAGGTGTTTCCGCAGTTTTAAAGTAATAATCGCAATATAAAAAAACAAAAATACGGTGCCAGACCATTCATGTAAAAGGTTTTTAGAATCTCATTCTGTTCCATGCCTATTTCAGACTCTGCAGCGACCTACGGCTGCACAATATAAAGAAAATCTATCGCTTTTGTAATATCTGAATCAGAAAGAATGATTGATTTAGCTCCTGCTTTGACAAGTGGAAGTCAGTCCAGAGCAAATACTTATTTATATTTTCTTATTCATGTCTGGGGAGGTCCTCCGTTATCCATGTATATAACGTTTCCTTTTATTTTTTAAACCTTTTTTTGATTTTCTTGGTCTGGGTCTCGGCTCCTATGTAAGTGTTTTTTTGTTACATTTTTTTATCAAGTTTATGTGCTTTCAACAAGTGCTGTTGATACTCCGTCTTGACTTATTAGTCAGTTCAATTGTTAGCTTGTGGGTAAACAACAAAACCAAAGCAGCAGCAGTGTGCATAACCTAAAGCAGTTTATGTTGCATATGTTTAGTTTTTGCCCCCTTTAGTCTCTTCAGTTACACGACACATGTCAAAGCACATGGCTCATTTGCATAAATCAAAGGTCAGATGCTTATCTTTATGTCAGTTTTCCTCCACTTCACTTAAAAACAAGGCTCTACAGAGGAATAGGACTCCTTTCTCTTGTAATTATTAGCATCTTTAGCGTCTGCAGGGTCACTAATATTATTTATTCCCAGGATAGATATCATTAGAAGTCTCAATGTGGAACAAATAAAGCAGTTCTATTTTTGTCCTGTTTGAAGCCGCTCTGTTTGTGACTCTGCACTGAATGAATAAAAATGACCTGACTTGACGTTTACACTGTGACAGCCTTGGCTCCAATGGGCTTTCATGCACAAATCAATCCTTTCCTCGCACAACGGAAGCGTTTCGAGAACCACGCATTGATCTGTTGTTTTGCAAATGCAGCTCGAACACACTTTGTCCCGTTTTGTTCGGTTGTTTCCTCAGCGTGTGCGTCTGGATGAAACCCAGAGCATTTGTGATCCAGCGCGGTTCATTCCAGATGCCGTCGATGCCTCGTGACATTTCAACGACCGCTGGAGCGAGGGGAAACCAGAGGGGCCGTCTCTCTCAGCGTCGCCAGGCAACAGAAAGCTTTAGCAGCTCCCCGAGAAGTTAAATTGCATCAGTCGGCGATTAACATCACAGAAGCGCTGAGGCGGCCGTGGCAGGTGCTCGGCTGTAACCGCAGCAGAAAGAGGCTTGTGTAAACACTGCCTGTTGTTCCTGATGGAAACAGCTCCGATCACAGAGTTTATCTTTATCTTTTATCTAGTCTAAACACAGACAGAACTCTGTATTGTCATCAGTGTTGGATAAAGACAAAAGGCTCTTTTAGTGTTTGAGATCAACATGAGCTGCTTGTGCATTTTGACAACAGCAGTAGAAGCAGATCAGAAAAGATTTTCAATGAACAAAGCTACTTAAAATGGCAAAACAAGATGGTTTTGGCATTTGGGATTGTATAGTGATTGATACATGTGTGTGTGTCAGTGAGTGGGTAGACACACTAGAGCGTAGTTATGGAGATAAATGGAACTACAAATAACACCACATGGAGTTGTACACGGGTAGTTTTATGACCTGTGCTTCTTCATCATAGACTGTCCAACTGAGAGCTGCCTGACAGTTGCATGAATTAATGTATAACCAGCTACGCCCCCTCTCTCCTGACATTCATTCCATCAGTGGCCATTTAAGGTACTGCAGAATTCTGTGGAGGTTCTCAGTCATCCAGGACATATTCCAGAAAAGGTTTTCAAAGAAGGCATCTGGACGTAGGTTTGAAGGTGAAGTCATCTAAGGACTTCTGCAGGATAAGTCCTCTAGGATAAGAAAACTGCTCTTTATATAGGTCCATATGTCTATTTAGGTCAATAACCATTAACTGTTTTTTAACCAGTATGCTCCAATCAGCAGTGTCCATTAAGAATCTACTTTGCCCATTACTCATTCTGGATCCTGGTCTAGTATTACATACATGGACACATCCCTAAAGCAGCTAAACCAACACAAATTATGATTAATGCATTATAGATAAAGTAACATGTGATCAAAAGCAAAAATATGTGAAAGCAAAATGTTCTTGTTCATTCTACTGATATAATAATTGATTGGCTTTATATAGTGCTTTTTAAGGCTTTCAAAGTCCATTTTTCATTCACTCCACAGTCACACCCTGGAGGTCTAAATCTAAATGACGTTTTAAGTCAAACTAAAAAAATTAAAATGATGAAAAATGAAAGGACAAAAAAAAAAAAAAACAACAACAGCCGTAGTGCCAATATGCAACATGTTTCTTTTGGAAATAATAGTTACATTTTTGACTCGTTTTTACCATTGAAGCATATAAATATAATATATTTTTAATACAGACTGCTTTATAAATGCATTGATCAGGTTCAGCCAATGCACATAGCAGCTAATGAACATACACACGTGGACAAAATTGTTGGTACCCTTCGGTCAATGAAAGAAAAACTCACAATGGTCACAGAAAAAACTTTATTCTGACAAAAGTAATAATAAATAAAAATTCTATGAATGTTAACCAATGAAAGTCAGACATTGCTTTTCAACCATGCTTTAACAGAATTATTTAAAAAAATAAACTCATGGAACTGGCCTAGATAAAATTGATGGTACCCCTAGAAAAGACTGTAAATAATGTGACCAAATGGACATGTTTTTACTCACTTTAAAACAAATGAACTAAAGCTCAACAGTGAACAGACTGATCAGTAGAGTTGGAGTTGGTTTAGTGCAGTTAATAAACTCTGCTGCAGTAGCTCTGTTAGTGAAATATGGGTCTTAGTCTGCTTCATTAAGTCAACGTATCTCTTAGAAATGTCAATGCGAACTTGGTAGTGAACCAAACCAGATGGATCAATGTTCTAAAAGGCTGGGCAATGAGTAGAATTAATTATATTCATTTGATTTTGAACAATGTCAAAAAGAGCTCTGTCCCAACCTTAACCCTGTGTATGAGTCATGAAGGGTTAAGGTTAGGATGAAAATGTGATGAACTCATAATAATCCCTGTTGAATCATGAGGTTTTAATAAATGTACTTATGCATAAATTCATGATAAAATGTGCCCCCTACTCTAGTGTTACCAAAATATATACTCAAATACTTTCTTGTATTAACCACATTTAATATCCATTTATAAATCCATTTGTAGAAAGACAATCCATTATTTTACGTTTAACGGGTTGGTAAAAGAGAAAGATGACAGAAAGAGCTGGTTTGAAAGCCGTTCCAGTGACAGGATTAGAGAAGACAGAAAAGATTTTATCTTCTCAGAAGGTCTGATTCATAGAGTAAACTCCATGAAAGTATTATTAATGCTTTTATTGTGAAAATAACGAGTGCCATGAACTGCCTCACAGTGAGAAGGTTGTGAGTTCAAACCCTGGCCAACTCAAACATTCTTTCTGTGAAGAGTCTTCATGTCCTCCTTGTGTTACTGTGGGTTCTCTCCGGGTACTCCGGTTCCTCCCACCGAACAAACACATGCATGTACAGGTCAACTGGCAACTCTAAAGTGTCCCTGAATATGAAAATGTAATGGTTGTCTGTCACTGTCCATTGTCCAGGTGTACTCTAAGGCCCAAAGCTGCTGGGATAGGCTCCATTCAGGGATGAGGAAGTGAGTGCCCTCTTAACATTAGTTAGGTTCTGTTTTTGGGATTATTCTGGTTTGTACAGTTCTCCCTCCTGTAGTCGTCTTATTGCAGCTTGTAGCAAAACAACTTTACATTTTATCCTTAAGAAAAACCCTGTCCTTACTTATTCAGAAATCTCCTGTCGTTTCTTCTGCTTCAGTCTGGTTTTGTGAAAGCAGCTCGAAAGGCCAAGGCCGCTCTTGATCAGCTTCAATATCCTCTTGATATTTTTGTACTTTTGAGGTTAAATGCTAATTTATGACCCATTTTTCTGATTTGATACTTTGAAGGAGTAAAAGAGAAAACAGTGCGAGGCTGTAGATGTGAAGGCTTCAGGTCGATGAGTTCACAGCAGACAAAGACTCATTGCTTTTATTAAGTCAATGCTTCAGGCCTGTTTCACTTGAACCAATGTGACCGAGACATAAATAATGATCTCATTAATGATGGGTTTGTGCTGAGGCTTCACAAACGCTCATTAGGACGACACCACCTCAGTTTACATCGAGAAGCAAAGACGGAATAATGTAGATTACTCAATAATTACATAACCCAGTTGGAGCAGAAGAGTTTGTTGCTCACAGTCAGACATTTTGAGAAGGGTAACTTCAAAAATATAGCCTTTTTAATGCCTTCTTAGAATCCCTTTCTTGAACGAAGACTGAGAACATCCACAGACAGCCTTTTTCTATCAAACTGTGGCAATGCAAAGATCTACAACATCAGTGTTTTTCCACAAAACTGAAGAGACCATATTCTCCAAATGAACCGAACATGGATGGATTTGAAGGTTTTCAGCAGTAAACTACATTTGTATATCTGAAAATTATAACGGGGAAACTTCAGCCCTTTTTTAATTTATTATTCTTTGTTTCTCTCTGACGACACTTTACTTTTTTATAAAACAATTAAGCACATTTAACAATATTTGCAGCTGCTTTTTTAACATTGAGCAAGAAAATGTGTTTAAGGTCAAAGTTTGATTAATAATAACTTCATGATTCAGAATTATAGTGGAAATATTGACATTGGCCCAAAATCATTTTTATATCGGTCTGGCCCTACACAGTAAATGCTATTTTCCTTTTTATAAAATTTTTCTGACAAATGTATTTAAGTCAACAATGTTTGAGGTCAGATTAATGCAGTTCACAAAGTCTGTTTTCAAGCTGAAAAGGGTTAGCTATGTAATATTCTGTTTTCTTAAAGTTTTTCTGATGCATTATTTCAAAATGGGAATTATATCAGTTTGTTGTATCTTCTGAAGTCTGGATAAACACTAGTACAAGTACCCAGAGTGACATTATTCAAAGGCTAGTGCTTCTTTATCTGATCTCGCTCCGATCTGTCGCCTCAGGCCACACTCTGGATTTTCTGCCCTGATTATCTTTAGCTGTAAATCTTCACGACTCAGAGCTAACGTCTGCTTCACATTTACACTGTTCTCTACATTTATCATATTTTTCCCTCAGACAGTGTAAAAGCCTCAATCACGACCACGAGATGAAGACAAAAGTGTCATGTGTTATGTAACCAACAGACGACTAATGAGCCTCTGTTTGTCCACAAAGCATTAGCAGCAGGACGCTGTGTTTCAAAGTGAACCAGCAGCTCTCACTAGTCTCTTGGTTTGGTGTCATTTGTACAGCTGGATGTTTGCAGCATGAATAATTAAAGATAAAAGAGCTTTAAGAACAAATAAATAAATGCCTGGATGAGTGTTTGATTGTCACTTTTAATTAATGAATGTTTTTCTAAATGTTTGTCTCAAAACAGAAAGAGTAATGTTGCTCAAATAAAAGTCACAGTGAGTCTTCAAAGTTTCAAGGTTTATGGGAGAAGTAAAAAGATTCACTGTCAGCTTCAGGAGATGAAGGAGCACATTATCAGCTCGACATAAAACAATGAGGGTTGGCCCATCGCTGCACAGACCAGACACTGAGTCTGTCTGAGCTTTACTCGCCACCGGTCTTAGACCAGGTCCAGACTCACGGAGGTCAGTGTTTGAAGGAGACAGAGTTAGTCCAGTCTTAGACCAGGTCCAGACTCACGGAGGTCAGTGTTTGAAGGAGACAGAGTTAGTCCAGACTTAGACCAGGTCCAGACTCACGGAGGTCAGTGTTTGAAGGAGACAGAGTTAGTCCGGTCTTAGACCAGGTCCAGACTCACGGAGGTCAGTGTTTGATGGAGACAGAGTTAGTCCGGTCTTAGACCAGGTCCAGACTCACGGAGGTCAGTGTTTGATGGAGACAGAGTTAGTCCGGTCTTAGACCAGGTCCAGACTCACGGAGGTCAGTGTTTGAAGGAGACAGAGTTAGTCCGGTCTTAGACCAGGTCCAGACTCACGGAGGTCAGTGTTTGAAGGAGACAGAGTTAGTCCAGTCTTAGACCAGGTCCAGACTCACGGAGGTCAGTGTTTGAAGGAGACAGAGTTAGTCAGTCTTAGACCAGGTCCAGACTCACGGAGGTCAGTGTTTGTTGAAGGAGACAGAGTTAGTCCAGTCTTAGACCAGGTCCAGACTCACGGAGGTCAGTGTTTGATGGAGACAGAGTTAGTCCAGTCTTAGACCAGGTCCAGACTCACAGAGGTCAGTGTTTGAAGGAGACAGAGTTAGTCCGGTCTTAGACCAGGTCCAGACTCACGGAGGTCAGTGTTTGAAGGAGACAGAGTTAGTCCGGTCTTAGACCAGGTCCAGACTCACGGAGGTCAGTGTTTGAAGGAGACAGAGTTAGAGATAGTTTTTGAAATGAATAGTAATAGTGAGGTAAGAGTTTTTTAACTTTAAAAATTTTAACTTAAAAAATGTTTCTGAATATGAATTAATTGGAGCCATTCTTGGAGCCGACCCTCACTTTTGGATGTAATTCCCTGATCCCTTGGTTCACTGATGTTAGCTCACGATTATTGTGATTCAGTATAAATAATAAGAAGGCTCTGTTTAAAGCCAGAAATCATAAAAGAAGCTGATTTCTGCGGGTGAACATTTTTTTTCAGACTTGCTTTTGTGGCTGAGAATGAAAAGAATAATGAGTCCATCATAAAAAATATTCAGTAAACCACTTGAGATGGCAAATATCTGATTGTGTTTCCACTTTCTACTGACACTTTTACCATTTTTATTTGTAAATGCACTTTCTGGTATTGGAGAGACGGAAACACTGTCTGCTCGTATTTATTAGGATTTTTAAACATGCAGCCTTGACATTATATAAGTGCAGTATTAGACCTGAAACTTTTAACTTAATAAAAGTGTTATGGGAATTGTATGTTTTCATTAAGTATCTGTTTTGGTTTTTAAATATTACTCTTCTGTCTGCTCATGTCCTGTCCTTCATGCTTTTACAAACATAGCCCTAGACACAGCCAACACCTGGCCTCTGGGTTAGAGGGCTGCAGAGGAATGAACATCCTCCTCCTCCTTAACACTGTGTACTGCTGTGTATAAAACCACATGTATTGTTCTTATGACATGTTTGTACTTATTAAAACCGGACCATTCTTTTTAAATTCAATACAGTCTCCTCCGTCTCCTCATTAATCTGACGAGCAAATTCTAATATACAAAATAGAATTCTTTTCTAATCCAATGTCCACGTTCAGATCTGTCTCTCGTCTCTCTCTCTGATTCCGTCACTGCCTCTCCTCCGCGCCGAAGGAAAGGATGTTCTGGCCCGTACTACTTGAAAAGCGCAGCTTTGGGACTTACAAAAAAAACGCTTTAGTTTGGCGTTTTCCCATGCATGGTCAGGTCCGCTCCCCCGACGAAGAGAAGATAAGCAGGTTGGAATCCGGGTCACCAAGCACCAAATGTTATAAGAATTCTATTTTGTATATTAGAATTCGTTCGTCAAATTAATGAGGAGACGGGGGAGAATGTATTGAATTTAAAATGAATGGTCAGGTTTTAATCCTTGCAAGAAGAAGCAAAGTACAAACATGTCATAAGATGTACAGGATGAGTTTGCTTAACAAAGTAAACAATACATGTGGTTTTATACACAGCAGTATACAGTGTTAAGGAGGAGGAGGATGTTCATTCCTCTGCAGCCCTCTAACCCAGAGGCCAGGTGGTAACAAAAAGATTAGAGCTAACTGTACGCTGAGCTGTGTCTGTAAACCTGTGTGAACAATTTACAGCTCGATTGTGTTTATGGAGCTGCACAGTATTCCAAACAGTTTCTCTAACCAATGCTTCTTCTGGGCTGGCTGCTAGAAATCCCTCCAGCAGTTCAGTTCAGAGTGAAGTCTCCTCAGACCCACTGCTCTGCACTGTCTCCTGAAGCCTCCCGACACAAATGCATCCATATATTTACCTCCGGAGATGAATGGGAGCCGAGGCGGTGCTCAGCGGCGGTCGGAGCGGTCGATACTCGCACCTGGCAGTGATTCACGCCAGAGTGAGTCGATGGGGTTCGTGAGCGGAGTGGTTTAATTAGAGCTGGTAATGCCCAGATTACGTAGGATTTATGAAAAGGTCCTGATGTGTCGACACGAGATTAACTGTGTGACGCAGAGGAAACAGGAGTACAGGAAATAAATGAAATAATGCAAATTCATTTTATGGGGTACAGGGCGTTAGCGGCGCTCGTTCTCATCCAATGGTGACAAATGGACGGACGTTTCTACGAAAAACCAAAGAAAACTAATAAAGACTCTGGAACTCTTTCTACATTTCATCCGTTTTTTTGAATAAAAATGAAAGGTTGAACTAGGCCTGAGTGATGTGGCTAATAATAAATTATAGATTGTGGGGTCAAACATTCTTCTAAATAGGTACAGTATCTTTAGCTTATTCCTCTCTGTTTAAATAAAAAACCAAAAACTTGAGTGTCATTTACAAGGTACAAAAAAATTTAAGCGCATGGGTAATTTGCATAAATCAATGTTTGTGGTGCATCACACAGACACTACTCTGTTTGTGTGAGTTTTGTCGCTGGGAATACTCCATAATCAAAGTGACTCAACATTCTGTGTGTTTCTGTCCACACTAGTTCTTATTTTAGTTCACATTAGCTTTAATGCTAAGCTCCACTTGTGTCCATGCTAGTCCCAGTGTTTGTTTACTGACAAAGTCCATTCATTGGCTTCTGCTGAAAAAGTTATAATGATCATCAAGCGCTTTCATTCAGCAAAATCTACATGAGTGAAAATCAGGGTTCAGAGTAAACACTCCTTCGACCGGCGGGTGAGTGGTTCGAGACCAGCTCGAAACATCCCAAAACATCATAACATCCCGCTCTCCCCCACATACTGTCGTTGTGTCCTTGGGCAAGACACTTAACCTAGATTGCCTCCAGTGAGTGTTCTGTAACACTGGTAAATAGCTTAATCTGTGTAAAGCGCTTTGAGTGCCTACTACAGTAGGTGGAAAAGCGCTATATAAAAATAAAGATTATTATTATTATTATTATTATCCTTTTATGACCATATCTTTTTATTTTATAGCATTACATCCAACAGTGTCAGTGTCGCAAAATAAAGGTAACTGGAGAAAACTACTGTTCGAGCTGCAGCTAATGTAGTGTGTGTTCCACAAGTCCTCTTTCCTCAGTTTGCCAAATTTCCGCAGAATAATGCTTTATGCAGCTCACTGTGGGGAAAGTGCTGCTGTTTCTGCAGATTTCTCACAAATACAACCGCACTGGAGTGTGTTTGGAAGTGGACCAGGACTTACCTTTTCAGCTCGACTTGGTTTAGTTCTCACCAAAGTCTCAAGTGGAATTTTCTAACTTTTTGCAACAATGACCAAGGAACTCTGAAATGTTTGTCAATGTAAAGAGGTAAATACAACTCTGTAGTTATCAATAAAATGTAGAAAGTTTTGAAACAGAAATCATACTTAGTTCATTGTAGGTCTTGTTTCAGGGATAGTTTAGCATTTCCATGTTTTTACTTCCTTTAAGAGTTTAGTTTAATCTTCGGTCTTTGCTTGAGTGATTTTATGGAATCTCTCAGAACAGGAAAGCTTGACCAGATCTGTGGCCTACATCCAAATCCAAAAGACAGTGACATTAACTATTGGAGAAAAAAAAGGCACAAAATGTTGAGTTGCAGGTGTTAGACAAAGGGAGGTTTAGTCCAGGACCTGACAATGAATGATGTTTTATTACCTTTCTCGTCCGGCTGCTGATGCTCACTTGTGTCTTACTCCAGAGCATCATTACACCATTGATCTGTTTCCAGCTGCTGTATGTCAGCGCAACAGAGGTATTTCCTTTTTCTTACGCTGAGTCTAAGAGCTTCATAAACACAAGGCGTCTGTATCAATGTCAGACAAACAGTTCTCGTTTGTGTCTCGACAGAAGAAGGAACTCGCTCACGCTACAGCTGTAAATAAAAAAAAGGCAATGGTTCAGTCCAGCCTGGGATTTACTCTTAGGACAGTTAGACATACAGCAGCAATGCTTTACAAATAACATGGATTCGTTTTTTTTTTTTTTTGTTTTTTTTTATTATTAGAACAGCTTGACTAGGTGGTTAGTCAGTAGCAACATTGCTACATTCTTCCTGGGTGCTAGAAGCTCACACTCCCATAATGCTTTGCACAAGACATGTTGATGATCTGAAATATACAGTTTCTCTTCCCATAGATTTCAAAACACACTCGGCATGCTTTTGAATACTTTCCACACACCCAACATTTAGACACTTTGTAAAGCTGTTTTAGACATGCATCAGAAACTGTCTTACTTTCATATTTTATGTACCTTATAGTTTTGATTGGAGCGCTCCTTACGTTTTAGACTTAAGTATCTAACTTAATCTGCTTTAGGTTCACTCTCAGAGTAAGGCACACTGCTGCTGCTTTGCTTTTGTTGTTTAGTGTTGACAAGGAGCTGAAAAATAAAATTCTAATTCTAATGAAAGATGCATTTGAGTTACTTTTTTCTGTCCGAGGAGCATCAGAGCTCAGGACAACCGCGTTTTGTAATCGACTGAGGTTTTTAACAGGACAGAGACAGACCATATAATCCTTCATATGCCACTGACGCCATGTTCTCAACATAGTCTTAGAGTGCGTTCACACTTGTAGTTTGCTTCATTAGTTTACACCATTTTGTTTGGTTCATCAGCATAAAGCCCTGTTCCGTCGAATGTTCACAGCTGCATTTGAAACTGCACCACACGAAAAAACATCAATTTTTTAAGGAACACACTAGATATTGTTGTTAGCCTAAATGCTAATAAGGCATATTACTAGGATTTTATTTTCTCAGTGCTTCACATTTGACCAAACACCAAACACAGTGAGTGTGAACGCACCCTTAAGGAACTGAGATCCTGTGGGTTTCTGGGATTTCTTCTCTGTCTCGATTCAACTGCTTTGATCCTTTTCAGTCAGGATTCAGGCCCCATCACATCAGTGATATTGCACTTATCAAAGTCACAAATGACATCCGTATGAACACTGACACAGGCAAATTCTCTGTCTTAGTTCTGTTGGACTTGAATGCTGCGTTTGATACAGTGGACCATGAAATCCTGACACAAAGATTAGAGGAATGGATAGGTATCTCTGGAACTGCTCTTAAATGGTTTCAGTCCTACCTTGAAGACAGGAAGTACTTTGTTTCGGTTGGTAACTGTGTGTCAGACCAAATGGCCCTGACATGTGGGGTTCCACAGGGGTCTATCTTGGGACCTCTATTATTCAATCTCTACATGCTTCCTTTAGGCCAGTTAATACGCAGCTGTGGCGTATCCTACCATAATTATGCAGATGACACTCAGATTTACATTTCAGTCACAGCAGGTGAAAATGGACCAATCCATTCACTGTTTAACTGCATTGAACAATAACAATAACAATAATTTTCTCCAACTGAACAGAAACAAGACTGAACTAATCATCTTTGGGCCACAGAAACAAAGAGAAAGTGTCAGCAGTCACCTCCCGTCTCTTTCTCTAAAATGTAAAAATCAGGTTAGAAATCTAGGGGTCATCATGGACTTGAATTTCCACAGTCACATTAAGTCAATTACATCATCTGCATTTTATCACCTTAAAAACATTTCCAGAGTCAAAGGGATGATGTCTCAACCAGACTTAGAGAAACTTATCCATGCTTTTATCTCCAGCAGGTTAGATTACTGTAACGGCCTGCTCACTGGTCTCTCAAAACGAGGGTTAAGACAGCTGCAGCTTATTCAGAACGCGGCTGCTTGGATTCTAACCAAAACCAGGAAGTACAACCACATTACACCAGTTTTAAAATCTCTGCACTGGCTTCCTGTTGCTCAGAGAATAGACTTTAAAACAGCACTGCTGGTTTACAAGTCTCTAAATGGTTTAGCACCAGAATATATCTCTGACATGCTAGTTACTTATGAACCTCCTCGGACTCTGAGAACATCTGGGACAGGCCTTCTGCTCGTGCCCAGAGTTAGAACTAAACAGGGTGAAGCAGCGTTTAAGTTTCATGCAGCAAAATACTGGAACAGCCTCAACTTTAACAATGTTCAAGGGGAGGTTAAAAACCTTCCTCTTTAGCTCCGCCTACATTACAACCTAAAGTGTTTTTTATCTGCACTCTTCTTTTAAATTGTTTTAAATTTTTCTTATGTTTCTTAATCTAAATCTTTATTCCTGTAAAGCACTTTGAGTTACCCAGTGTATGAATTGTGCTATATAAATAAAATTGCCTTGCCTTGCCTTAACTCTCAGTCAGACTGTGTCTTTGTCTTAAATTATTTATGAATAACCAATACAACATGCCACTCAGGAGTTTTAGCTGATTTATTTCCAGGTTTGAACGAGGCCCTGGAGGAAATGGAGGTCACACTGCTGTTGCTTTACTTTGTGTGTGGTTTAAATAAATGACACTTGTGTTTTTGAATCTGTCACGTTGTCAGAGCTAATTAACGTGACGCTGTTTTTCCGCAGAAATGGCTGGTCGTGTGGGAGCCGCTGGTGTCGGGGTTAATTATTTTCACTGGCATTTAAACGTCAGTCAAAGAGAGGAGCACAGACATTTTTTCCAGACGCTTCCTAATTTTAACGCTGGCATTTTTGTTGTTGTGGGCTAGTCTTTCATTAATGGGTTTAAACAACTTTGGAGGATTTTGATAATGAAGCCTTTGACCAGAGGCTCATTATTTTTTATATATATATTTTTTTAACCTTTATTTAACCAGGAAAGTCCCACTCTTTAGCAGGGGAGTCCTGGCCCCCCAATGTGTATATTGGGAGGGAGGAGGCACAGTGGGTTAAGTGTCTTGCCCAAGAACACAACAACAGTATGTGGGGGAGAGCAGGATGTTATGATGTTTTGGGATGTTTCGAGTGGGGCTCGAACCGCCCACCCGCCGGTCGAAGGACGGCCGCTCTACCCACTGAGCTACTGCCGCCCCATAACTATGTTTCTTCAGTTGGCATTGTTTTCATCTCCAGTACCTTGTATTTGAATTGTCGATTATTATCAGTGAGTCATTTCTGTTTTTCTCTTATACATAAGGATAATGACTCACTTGTGCCAAGAAATTAAAAGTTGAAGATGTTATTTTTATAGTTAGTCACTGGTTTTGTTCTCAGGACCACATTAATGGAC